>VZTA01026670.1:38732-110557 GCA_013398855.1 Mohoua ochrocephala
AGTGGCGACTGGTGGGGGGAGGGAGGAGAGAAAAAAAGAAGAAGGAAAATAAATGAGATGGTAATGAGCAGATCTGGTACAGAAAACCTGGGAAAATGTCTCCGAGGACAGGCTGTGGGTGAACTTTCAGGCTGTACGAGTGGGCAAAGCCGCTCTCGCCTGGGGTTTGATTTTGCCAGGGAATCGGGGCTTCCTTCAGTCTTGAGTGGCTGCAGCAGTTTCTCGCCATCCGCAAAGTAATAAAACCTCCATTGCAGGCCAGCATGATTTGACTCGCCGAGGTGAAGAGTCCAAGATTAGGTTAATCCCGAGCCGGAGCCTGGCAGGGCACAGTTCCGCTCGCCGGGCTCTGGAGGGCAGCAGAGGCGAGCGCATGTGGCCCGCGCCGGGAGAGCGCTGGCGGGCGGCACCGACAACACGTGCTGGCATCATGGTTATCCCCCAAGGGAGCCCTTCCTTCGGCTTCACCTCCGACTTCTTATCCAAAGACACCGTATGCTTGGGCAGAGCGATGATTCCAAGGTCCACCCCTCACACAGACCTGTCTGTGCCGCCATCCCTCTACACATGCAGACCAAAGTTTCTTGTACTGAACTTGAGATTCATACAGCAGACGTTTCCTTGAATGTCCGGGGCTGTACATCTCATGTCTGCAACACGGCAGCCTCTTTTCTGCAGCCTTTTGTGCAATAATGGTCCAGCACTGCACAGCCTGATCTGCAGACTCGTGCTTGTGAACAGGCACAAGGGCCAGCATCCAGCTGCCCCCTAAAGCTCTGAAGGGAAAAAATCACGCAGAATAGATAGATTTGTGATCAGTGCGGCTAATCGTTATTCAAAATAAACACAAAAATTCAGGAAACCTGATTCATCTCAACCAACTGCCCCTAAGTCTATCGAAGGTGAATGTTTTAGCTGTTTCCCTGGCACAAAGCCTGTTGAGAGACTCAACAACTGCAACTCTCAGGTTGCCTATGCAACTGTATGGAAAATCACGCTATGGAAAGCCAGTGTCCATAAAGGAGACAGAGGAGTCCTGCAACTTTATTCGAATAACGGGAGAGATTCCACCAAGGCACAGGGCCATGGGATGTTTTTTTCTCTCTCAAGGTTTCGGAGGGGGCAGCCTCCTTTTATCCTACACTCCCGGCCGCATGTTGCCCTCTTCCTTTCCCCATTGGCTGAGGTAGTAGGAAGGTGCAGCCTTCCCGAACCGCCTGCCACGTATCCCGCCTTGAACCTGTCGTTTTACCCCAAAGGTCAGAAACTCAGGTTTGTGCAGACCCACTAGTCTGTTTCAGGAGTCAAGCCGTCTGGGCTCTGTAGCAAACCTGCTGCTTGAAGTTAACAGAGACATTAAGACCCATTTCAAAGACGTTAACACCCATACCTTCACCCATCTTATTGTTTGTAAAGGCATTAGCACACATCTTCCCAATCACAGCCTAAGGGGACTATTGCATAAAGGAGAGCAGGATTTATATTGAAGTGTCTGAGAGGGAAACTCTCAGCACTGTTAAAATCATAAGCATTATTATGAGATGTTTAGGCAAAAGGCCAAAGACAAGGAAGGGACAACCAGTGGTAGACCAGGGAAGAACTAAAAAGATTGAGGTGCATTGGAAAGGGGGAATAAAAAGGACTATTTGCAGGGAAGCGGGCTGCTGCTCAGTATGTTTGTGTGACTGAGCCCCATGGCTAATTGCCACTGTCTATCCTGTCTTCTTTTCAAATTCTGTTTTTATCTGGTTTTCATGTGATGGGCTGTGTTCTCTGCTCTGTGTCCATGCATATGATCTGATAACGAACTCCAAGCCATTCGGCTCGGTGAGTCACATGAGCAGTCTGGGAGACAAGCACTGGGAGACCCTGGCAGGTTTTTTCCTATGCACACATCCTTAGAAGCAGGATCAGGCTATGCACGCTGCCTGCATGCGTGTTGTGGGCCTCTGCAAAGACCCAGACTGCGAATGGGCAGAATCAGCTCCAAGGCACCTAACGCTCCTC
Source organism: Mohoua ochrocephala (assembly GCA_013398855.1). Classification (NCBI taxonomy): domain Eukaryota; kingdom Metazoa; phylum Chordata; class Aves; order Passeriformes; family Acanthizidae; genus Mohoua; species Mohoua ochrocephala. The sequence goes on from VZTA01026670.1 coordinate 40,740, forward strand.
ATTCATAGGAAAATTATGCCAAAATACATATTTTTTTTGTGAATCTCTCCACTATTCTCCTAAAGCACATCTATTCTGTGACTAATCCATCAGAAAATTTACTCATTAGAGTATAGTAGACTACCAAGAGTCACAGGGTTAAGCCTCTATAGTTTGTCATGGTAAAAATCTGAATTCAGAAGGTCAGAAGCAGCCCCCGAAGCGATGAGTGATCGCTGAAATCAGCAGTTTCATATGCACTCCAGGAAGCTCTGAATTGGGCCCATGCACATCGTGTCAAGATTACTTAAAATTTGTATGCAACTCCCCAATGTTCCTGTGAAAACTACTGCTGTCTTGTGTGTCCTTTCATGGTCTGAAGAAGTTATTGACAGCAGAGGTGATTGTTATGGGGACAGCCATCTGTCAAAGAAATGAGAACATCTGATTATGAAAAATTTGGTTTTGTACAGAAGAGGAAGCGCAGCCCTGAAAACACACAGGTTTATTTGGGCTTACTGTCCCCGAACCAGAAGCTCAAGGAGAAGAAACTGGATCTGGGGGCAGATCAAGACTACAGCAGGTATAACATACAATTTTTTGGATTCAACACAAACAGGTCAGCAAAAGCGTATTATTTTAGACTTAATTATGATCAATGGGCCACTGTTGGTTTCAGACTTTTTAAAACAAAGGCTCCTTCTTTCCTCCCTGCAGGACTCCAAAAAGGAAAAAAATCTAAGCTAAGCAAAGTAAAACAAAATGGAGACATAAGAAGAGAAAGGGAACAGACCAGCATTGTACTTCATTTGTTCTCAATGATCAAAACATGAATGTTTCAGTTCAGTGTAGAATCTCCCTGTACAATCACATTCTGCTCTTGAATTCGTGTTCTACTGCTTCCTTGGGTTTGTTTTTCAGGAGTTTTTTTGTAGATTCTTCAGAGCAGTACAGGGATAAGAGAACAATAAGTGATTTTTTCTAAGAACAAATAGCAGCACAGTTACTGTGAAACACAGTTCTTCTGCAGTTCGGTACTGTAACTACCCCCACCCTCTCCTCCTCTTTCCTGTGCTGTGTTTTCCTCTACCCTTTCTTTTAAAGCATTGTCTAAAACCTGAAGAAATTCTGTAAAACAACTATCAGTTGCTGCTAACAGAGGTTAGCAACCAGGCATCAACAGTTGTGGAGGCCTAACGCTAACATTGTTTAATTGCAGCGGAGTTGATTTAAATCTCACTGAAAATAAGGGAGGGGGTTCTTCTGGCCTTTGATGAAAGCTCTCTGTCTCTTAACCCTATTCAGAGCAGGCGTGACTGACATAATGTTTAAACCTACAGAAGTACTTCTCTCCAACAACACCTCTCTCCAGCGCCATTAAAACAGTGTTCACAGCAGGGCTATATATATATATATATATATATAAAAAAATAAATATTTAACATGCATCTCCACTGGCACTTGACATTTTCAGGAATTGGCCTTCTTTGCATTTTAGGATGATGGGGAGTAGGGTAGGAACATGAAAATTACATTGATTCTTTCTAGAACATGAAATCTAATCCCCTTTGTTTCTTCTTAGATATTAACATAGAAGCAGATCCTTCCATCCCAGCTTCACAGAAGAACCATGGTAACCATCCAGAGCCACACTGATTTCAGGGCTCTTATGTCTGTCATCACAGCATAAATTAGAGCCATAATATGAGATTTCCAAAGCTCAAATATGGCCTCTGTATGTGTATGTTGAGAACACAAGCATAAAAGATGCTCTAAAATTCAGCAGGAGGGAGTAGAAACATCCTAATGTAGAAATGAATCATGTTCTCCTTTCCTAAAGGGAAAAAATACTTAGAATATAGATTAAAAATCAACCAAACTTAACAAACTTCTTTATGTAGCTCCTTTACAGGAAAGACCAGAAGCCTTCAAATGTGCCATTGCACAGACCTGCTGGAGCTTGCATGCTGGATGGCCCTGCTGGAGCCTCATCCGCATCCCACAGGCAGCAGTGGGTGCTTGCCAGAGACAGTCATTGCTGTAACTCTTGGGCCACTGTAGAGTACTGAAGTGAGGGTAACAGAAGCCATTTCAGGTTTTGGTTTGGCTTTTGGCATGATTTCCAACAGCTGGTTAGTTGGGAACAGAGAGAGGATATCAGCTTCATTATGACACAGCCCTAGAGGAGAAAGGATCTTCGCAGAACAACTTTCTAGTAATTGTCAAATTATCAGTGAAGTGCTTTACTTTTTCTTTCATGCAAATACAAAAAAATAAGCAATTATGCTTATTGCTTTTTATATTTACAACTTGCTTTTACTTTACACTCCTTGGAGGCCAGCTCTAGTTGTTATCTAATCACACAGAAAAGTGCTGCAAGAGGTGCGTGGGACTCTGGTCGGGCTGTTTGCCCTATAGCCTCCACGATGGGCGAGTCAGAGCTGCGAAGGTTCCCTGAGCAGAGACAGAACTGGAGTTGTCATGGCTCTTTCCCTCTCAGTCAGCCCACTTATGTCCTGGAGCACTTCTTTCAGTTGCTTAATCCATGCCCATTTGCTCCCATGTTAGACAGGCATGTGCCATACACTTTCTCTTGCCTTAGAAATTAAAAAAGAAAAAGCCAAACGAGACAATAAACTAACACAAACATACATATTCATTGCTAGTATTTTTCAACCCTTCTGTATAGGTAATTCTGTGTCAGAAAGAGCACAAACCCAGTTCCCTCACAAGAAACTTTGCCTTTAAGTAGATTTTATGCACATGCCCTCTCTCTCACTCACACGGAGTAGCTGAAATAGAAAAAGCAAGGGTTTATTCACACAGTTTTCCAATAAAGTTTAGCCAGTGCATATACATTTCAAACACTTTTTAGATAAAAACAGAACTGTGAGGTTCCAAGATATAAAACATGAAGATAAGTAACACATGCAGCACATAGTAGTACTCAGAAAACTTTTCTGAGAATATAAAGGCATACTTATACACATGTCCCTTTAAAGTAAAAGCCACTATTAACTAGGATACTGTTACTCTGGCTGAAGACAGGAGTGCCAAACAAGAGGGAAATGAAAAAGCGTGTCACCTTCTAGGGAAAAAATAAATAACTGCGTGATTTTTTTTTCATACAGTTCAGGTGGCTGAGGACTTCAGAAGTTCCACCTCAACCTGAGGAAGAACTTCTCTACATTGAGGGTGGCAGAGCACTGGAACAGGCTGCCCAGGGAGGTTGTGGAGTCTCCCTCTCTGGAGACATTCCAAACCCACTTGGACACATCCCTGTGTAACCTGCTCTAGGCAGGCAGCAGGGTTGGACCAGCTGATCTCCAGAGGTCCCTTCCAGCCCTACCGACGGTGTGATTCTAAGGGCAGAGATCTTGGTCTCTTGTCCTCCTTGTGGCTGTGGTTTGTATAGATGAGTCCTTGGGCTTGCTACAGAAAGAAAAAGAGAAGTCTGAAGAGGAGCACCCCAGATGGGAAAGGACCTGTTTCAGGCAATCCCCCATGAAGGGGGTTCTTCAGAAACTGAAAACTCATCCCTGCCACAGGAGCAGAAGAAAACACACAACAGGCTGTGGTGTCCACTCTGACATCTGTCCTCCTCTCTCTGCATTAATTAGTGGGACATGGTAACATACTCGTTACAGCTTTTGTAGGGAAATGGGTAGAAGAGGGCATGTATCCTTTTCTTTCACGCTGCAGTAGGCTTGGATATGGGTTTCCTACAGGAACTGTTCACAGAGGTACAAGACTGCCCATGCTCCTGTGCTTCCGTCCTCAAAATTGCTGTGAAGTCACACAGATTTTAAAAATATGTTAAAAAAGAGAGGGGAAAAACAAAAAAAAGGTCGAGTGTATATATATATTTGCATTTGCAGACCACTTTCTGAGCCTTTGCTCTTGAGCTTTACTCTTGCACTTTTCAGTGTAACTGAGTAATATTTTTTCTCACTTTTATTTTATAGTTTTTATTGTTACTTAAAGCTCAAGTTTTCGTGCTCTCTTGAGTCAGACTGCAGAGGTGTACAGCAAACACTGTTACAAGACTTGTGATAGAATCACCAGAATGTCAGCATATGATTTGACATAACATTTCACTTTTTTTTTTTTTTCCTGTGTTTCCAAAGTAGTTCGTGCCAGGAACGATTTCCACATGGCCCAATACATCCTGCTATGAGAGTGCTCAGCATTTTTTTCCTTAAATCGTGTTATGTTGGTGAGTATTCCTGAAGGACCTAGAAGGATTTTTCCCATAGTGCAGGAAGGGAAAATTGCCCTGTGTTATTGCTGGGTTTATGATACAGTGTGTACATCATGGAACAAAGTCAGACTTTCATGTAAGAGTTTATTTCCAGGTTACTGACATTTTCTAGGGAATAGCTGCATAGTTGTATGAAAACAAGGTACATATGCAAAACCCTTTAAAAAGTGTAAGAGAAGAAAACAGCTACAGCTTCTTTCTCACACTGCATTCGTGCTTACTTCCCGTGCACTTCAAGGATGACAGAAGTTTCAGCAAACCCGTTACTGTTCAAGGCTCATAAAACTTACATATGCTGCACATGTTTCTGAATCAGATTTTTGCATGTAGTGCAACATGAAAATTTAATGCTGAAAATAATGATTCTCTGTGCTTCCCATTTGTTTTGCTTTAAATTAATCCACAATGAGGAGCCTCACATACAAACATTGCGGTTTCTGTGAAACGTGATGATTACACATTCTGGTAGCTCAATAATTGTGCTGATAAACTCACTTTGGAGCCTTGGTCCAGAGGCAGGATAGGTTTATTCACTGCAAAAGGTGGCTGCTGTGCCACTCTCCACATGTCAGCAGCCAGGGCAGCAGCTCTCAGGGTGTCGGGGATATGAGTACCTTGGCACTGATGGACGTCTCACATCCCCCAGCTCTTCCCTGGGAAAGAAACTTCTCTTTATGGTCTGTAAATGACTTGTGCCCTGGTAACTCTGCCTGCTCCGTTCTGCAGTGCAGCTCTGCCTGCCAGGAGACAGCTTCTTCTGAGGCCAAAGCAGCTCATCCAGAAAATGATAGAAAGCATCTGCTCATTAGCAGCTTTTCCTTCCTCCTCCTCTTGCACTGCACTTGTTACTCTGGGTCTCAAGTCCTGGCATGAATGTAGAGATGCTCCGCACAGCCTGAGCATATTCATCAGTATGAGTACTGCAGTATCTGTCAACATTTCCTCCACAATATTTGAGAGCACTTTGAAAACAGTGCTGGCTGCCTCTCAAAAATCCTTGTGAAACATGGATTTCACTCAGCTCTGTGCTCCAGGGACATATATTTGTTGGGCACATGGTTCCAGCGAGCCTCATAATCTGTGGTCCCAATCCAGAAACACATTAAGTGCAGATAACCTCATCTAACCACAACTATAGATCTTAATGTGGATGCACAACATGGTTTTTCTGCACTTCCCCCTTTCTGAGGGCTTTTAAAAATCTCATTCTTTCATCCAGTTTATGTGCAGTCACACAAACAGCTGAATCAGCACTCCTGAAGGGAATTTCTGAGAGAGGGAAGGAGTGAGTATTGTGGTGATGGGGGATTCAAAGGCAGTTTTTCTCACCTATTTTTGCTACCAAGGGACATGTACCTTCAACTTCTGCTAGGTTAATGGATTCACCCCCTTCACTGCTGAGATGCCCCTGCATAAATCCCAGAAGTATTTTAGGTAGCTCTGAGAGGGAACTGTGAAGAGCTGTATTTTAACCTTCTAAGTGGTGTATTTTAAGCATTCTGTGACAGAAAGGTCAAATCGGGATTCAAACAAAAAAAAAATTACATACACTCCTCCCTCCTGTCATCAATTCCCAGCCAGCCCAGTTGTCTCCAGACATGGGCACTGGTGAACCGGTTGTGTTCTGGGCTCTGAACCAGATGTAACCTGTGGCTGAGATACACCTCTCTTCCTTTTTGCTTCTCCCTTCACAGTTATGACTCCAGCACCTACAGGCAAACTAATAGAGCTACGGCGGGAGGGATATCTGCCTATGTATTTTTCTATGAGAGGCAATAATCAAATGCCAACATACACATCTAACATAATGTTAGGCCCAGAGGCCCAGGACACCAGGATTAGCGCTCCAGGAAGCAATGGGCTTGCCTTGTCTCCTGCAGCATGCCTGCACACAAAATAGCAGGCTTTGGAAATGTATATACCGCGGGCAAAGCCTCACGCTGGCCCCAAGCACTCCGGTTGCCCAGCTCACACCCACAAGCGAAGGCCAGCTCAGGCTCCACGTGGGTCAGAGTCCATGTGGGAGTTGGCTGCCCCAGAAGCTGATGGAGGCTAGACTGGCTGTAGCTTTCTCCTCGTATTACGTACAAGGAATTTTTCCTGCATTGCGCTTGTTCAGTGGAATTTGTATGCAGAGCCAAAGACTACTCCACAACCACCTCAGAAAAGTGTGATTCATCAGATGGCATTTGAAAGGGGCCACCCCAGTGTCTGCCCCTTGGAAAACCCTTGGCTGCACCAGCAACATTGTCTGGTAGCAGTGCTTGTAGAGGTGGAATCCTGTTCCGGTGGGCATTCCTAGCAGACATCCGTACATTTAGATTGTCTTTTCAGCATATTACTAACAAACACTTTTAATTTACTCATCTAGAATAGGCTTTCAGTATTACAGAAAAAAAATTGGTTCCTGTGTCATTTCTGGAAGCTTATATAATTTTTTCCACTTTCTCCTTTCCTCTGGGCACCACCTCCCCTTTGCATAATTTCATTAAGATGTATAAACTCTCCAAGATATATACCAGGGGAAGGAGAGCAAAAGCAGCACTAACAGAAAAAACACCGAAATATCACTTTCCATCCAAGTTACACAAAAAAAATTGCAAAATTCCTTGGCACTAGAAGCATGGGAAATCAGAGCCACCTACTAGCCAGTGAAGGTGGGGCTCCTGTGTGCACAGTCAAGGCTGTGCCAGCAACAGTAGGAGAGGTATTTTTACAGACGTTTGAAGTAGAGAGTCTCAAGACCCTTTGCTGACATCCACGCCACTGCTGGTCAAGCCAGTCAAAGGCAGCAGCACTGGAACTGTGCTGTGATCATACCCTGCCTTACCATGTAAGTTTAGCTCAGGTGAAAAGGTCAGAGATCTCCATGTATTTTTTTAAAACACAGAAACCAAATAAATCTGCTGTTAAATGTGGGACACCTAGGACATCAACTGTAGGATGTGGGGTTTTGAATTAAAACTTTGTGTCTTCTTCGCCTGAGGAGCTGAGTAAGAATAGGTAAAAAGAAAATTAAAGTTGTTTATGAAGTCCTATAGCCCTGTCAGGTCTGATTCCTTCAGCAAATTAAAGAAATTTGTAAGCTGACCACAACAACCGAGGTAGTTCCCATCTGCCCAGGATTCATCCAGCGTAATGAGGGCTGTGCCAGAGTGACTGTCTCTCCACGAACTTTCACCAGTTCCCTCCCGAAAGAAGACATACAAGCTGTTTGTTTAAAGCTACTTCCTGGATGCTCTAAGTCACAAGAAAAGCAAAGCTATATATCAGCAACCGTGGATATGGCATTGTCAATTCTAGCTCTTGGATTAAATCGATACGCTCACCATTCATGGGCAATGAAAATGAATTGATGGTCTTGGACCTTTTCCCAGCCAGGCCAGTGTCCACTGCTCCGTGCCACCGGAATGAATATCACCATCTGGCTCTCCTCTTCAGCGAAACACAGAGCAGAGAAAAGGAGTGACCTGCCTTCTCAGCCCCCTGTGTCGTTCTGGATTCAGGTGCCAGGGCAGGGCTGACCACCCAAGCGCTCACTGTTATTTCCCTGGCTGAGTCAGATCAGCAAAGACGGGGGGACAACATAAAGATTGGACATTTTTTCAGTCCCGAGCATGTTTCTTTGCCTGTAACTCATGTCTTTGCCTGTAACTCATGTCTTTGCCTGTAACTCGTGTCTTTCCAAATATTTATCCCCAAATGGCATCTGAAGATCCACATTCTATACAGTGTTTGTATTTTCTCTCGGTATGCCTGGAACAGCGAAAATCAGTAAAATAAAGGCATTTTCACTTGCAGGAGTTTGAAGCCATGGTGTTTGCCCAATAAACATCCATACACAGTGCTTTACTGCTAAAGAGAACTGCACCCAAGTAAAAATATTGCAGGTACGAATCCTGATTCTAGAGCTTGTAAAAAGACACTTACAGAAGCTGAAGGATTGGGTTGTGCAACCCTTGCAGCACTGAGCACTTACCTGAGCACAACCAGCCCATTGAGGAGGCCTGGCACAGAAATGTTCTCCCCAATTCTGTGGTTTCAATAAAACAGCAAATTAGTTAACGAAGGATGGCAGCATCTCCAAAACGGCCCTGAATTTTAGAGAGTAGGTTTTCTTCTGATGAAGTTAGCATAAATGTACAGTAACATCCTTTCAGGAAGAAAATGGTCCCCACATACTAATAGGGTGATGCACTAGAATGGTGCCTTCAGAAGTGTTGCACTAGATTTTGTTAGGGAGGAAGGATTTAGCCAGAACTTTTTCTGTTCCAAATTGGCAGCAAAAAAGAAGAAACCAAAACAAAACACAACCCACAGGGAAGAGAAAATAAAGACTGCAGATATTGTTGTCAAACTTTTAGCAGGTTGAAATCAGAGCTGCCATGCACAATGGCTCAAGTGTGCAGTTTTTTCAAAAGAGGCAACTGGAAAAAAACAAGTTTCAATTCATTTTGAATGTGAAGCCAAAGGACTTCAGAACAAGCATTTTGGTAAAAGAAAAAAGTCCTTTAAGAGGGGTTAGGGCAGGAACAGTTCACCTCTACCCCAGTTAGTGATCGAGCTCTGAGAAGCAACCCAGGTTTTTTAGAGGATTGTTTCACTGGAGCTCATTTAACCATATGCTTTGTATGCCAGAGCTTCAGGAGGTGCACAGTGAAGAGGCAGAGCAGCCCTGTGAACAGTCAGCACATTGAACTGCAGGATTTCTTTGCTTTCTGTGATGTGTTAGGACCAGTTCCAAACTCCTCATAATCATTGCATTAATCTCACAAGCTGTGCCTCACTTCAACCCTGCAACATTAGAAACAGGAAATTTCCATCCCCCTGGCCTTTGACAGCCACTTAGCCACTGCCTTTGTGCAAAACCTCATAGAAGGAAACAAGAGCTGCATCTCCAAATGTGGTGACTGCTCCGGGAGAGAGTAAGAGTCTCTGTCTGCTCAGTCTGAAAAAACCTTTGCATTTTTAAGTCAGCTCCAAAGAACTCCACAATGCTTGGCTCGTTCTGCCCCACAGTCAGCACACCCCTCGGCAACCCCCAGCATGCAGGTGAGGTGGAGGAGCCCCATCTGGGTCCTCTTGTGGACAGTGCTCTGGAGAGCCACAAAATCAGCAAAAGCCAGGCACCAGCCATCCATTCCTTCCTCTCCATGTGCCAGACCAGAGGTACACGCCTGTCTTTAGTACAAATCAGGGAGGATAGGAGTATCTGGCAGTCCCTCCTCCCTCTCTGTGAGCAGAAGGACTCAAGTATCCTCTGCCAGCAGTGCCTGAAGCCCCATCCTTGTCTCCTGCACAGGAGCCCACGCTGGAGCCAGTCCCAGAAGGCCGTACAAGCTCAGATCACTCGGGAACTCAGCAACAAATGATGGAGCATCCTGCAAGGAGCAGGGAGGAGAGAGGTCCTGCCAGGGAGGAGCCCCCAGACAGGGAGCACATACCATCGTTTGGGCCTGTTCGTGTGACACAGTCCAAGATGTATCTATCAAAGGCTGTGGCTTACACCAAGGAGTAAAGCCTCTCTCTCTCCTCTGAACAAATGGTGCCTGTGTGCCCAGATGACACCGCTGGCTGGTCTGGAAAAAGCAAAATAAGTATGTGCTGTGAAGGATGGACAAAAACGAGACAGAGAAGGACAGGGAATTTAGCTTTTCTGACACAGAAAGTTATCCCAAGCAGCCTGTAATGAAGGTGTAGTGATGGGGGCATTGAAGCCATGCCCGAGGCTGGCAGCCGTGCTGTGTGCTCTGTGGCGTGAGCACGTTGTCGTTGCGGTGCCTCCTGAGGGGAGCAAGCAGTGCTTGCTCTCCACCAGGGTATTTTGTGGGAGAACCTCCCTTCCTGACAGCAGCCAAAGGAGGTGCTGCAGATCATAGGAAAATCAGGGCAAAAACCAGGGCCGTGCCACAGCAGAGGTAGTTTCCATATATTTGCTAATCTTCCCTGGAGTTCTCTCCCATGAACTCCCTTTGCATCCTCTTGAGACTAAGAAAACTCATATCATCCCCAATATCCTGTAACGAGGAGTCTCACTGCAGTAAACCTCCTAAATAGCACCACAGTAAAATACTTTTGTACTAAAATGAGTGTTTAGAGTTGTTTTTCTTCCCCAGAATGTGTCATTTACAGTTACTGACAGGAACAGAGACACCCCTGCAGGCAGTGGGGGGCTGCTGAAGGCCAATGATCTTGAGGCTTAGGGCATTTTTAACCCAAGTCCTTGTAAACTGGCCAGCCCCACTTCACATCCCAACATGGGGAATCCATCCCAGGCACCCCACCTGCTCCACTCCATACGCCGAGGAGCAGCAGCTCACACTGAGGCCCGTTAGCTGTTAGGTACTGGAAATGCTGTGGCCAGCAGGATAACAAGCGGGGAACCAGCATCCACACACCTCTTTCCACCTCACATAGGACTGACGTAGTTTTATAGTATCCAGTGCCTAGGCCAGTTTGCATCTGTCCATTCATCCTTTAAGCTTCTTTGAACTCAAGTCTTGCACAGAGCTAATCACACCAGCAACATTGTGCTAATAATAGCAGCAGCTCTTCAGGCTGTCAGGAGCACTGATTGCCACCTAACAAAACCACAGCGATGCTACATCTGTGAGGTCTCCTCCACTACCAGCCCCTTCTCAGTCTGGTGAGGAGAGAGCAGCAAGATGTAAAGCTAAAACGCTCGTTTTTAGACCCTCCGAGCCCCAAGCAGGCTGTTCAGTGTTTCACAACCCGTGCTGTCTGCTGCAAGCTCCTCTGGGGCACTCAGCAATTAGAAGCCCTGTAAAGAATGTAAAAAGCATTTAATTAAACAAATATATTCAGAGTTAAAGATGTTGCTAAGGATGATCAATGCAAGAACAAACATAAACAAAGCTCCACAGGCACAAGGACCTGTGGATAGGGCAGTAACCCTGCCTGCCTTCCTCTGAAATTACCTTTCACAGTGGGTGTAATTCTTCTGTGGGGCAACTCCTTCAGAGACACCCTGGCTGGGAGCATACCTGCTGTTCTGGGATAGATGTGGCCAAGATTCACTTGACTTCCTGGCAGGGAGGAGAAAGGCAGGTTTCAAACCATGGTGCAGCTGCTGCCTACATGATTATTTTACAGTCTTTTAATTACTTCAGAAAAATGATTTAATTAAGGCCTCTTCTTCAGAGTTCTAGTTCAAAACTGCAGCCTGTCAGCTTTACTGGTCCTAAACTGAAAGAAGAGGAGGTCCCTGAGAGAGGACATGCTAAAGCTCCTTTGTGCAATGCCTGTGTGGACTCCTGGAGCTGACCTCTGCCTTGCAGACATGGCACTGGATCACTGGGGTTTCAGATCAGCAGCACCTGGGGCAAACACCCATGCTCTGGGTGCAGGCTGAAATCTGCAGTGAGAGGAACATGCACTCAGCCATAAATAGCTCTGAAGGTTTGAGGAACGTTCCCAAGTACTATTATTCATCCACACGAGTGCTGACTCGCAGGGACAGCGCCACCGCACACACACTCAATTTTAAAGCCAATTTACTTAACTGGATTCTAGTACAAAGACAGCTAGGAACCCATCTCATTCTCCTGGGTCAGATCGTGCTGGCGTTTTCTTAGGTCTCAAATACACAAACCGATACTGACAGTGAGCAGTTTACAACCCAGCTGGCCTTGGCCTTTTGTTAAGCACATTTCACAATTTCAATAGCTTAAAACCCGAGTCCCCGAAAGGCACCTGGTTTCCAGCTCCGTTGTGCATTACAGCCCTGCAGACCTGGGTACATACTCGGAGTCTCCACTTGCCAGCATTTTACGTCCATAGGACATTCTTGCAGCTACAGTGTGGGAAGAACTCCACAATTAAACTCTCATGATAGGTAAGAGCCTGGAGGGCTTGGAAACCAACCACCGCCTTCAGATATATCCCCTGGACCTCAGAGAAGCCAAACAGCAAACAAGGGCAGAGTCACCTGCCCCTGTGCAACATCCTGCCACTGCCCTGAGCTGCCACCAGAACAAAGGCACCTTGCCAAATGGCCTCTGAATTCCCTTTCTGTGGAGGGCTCCAGGGAGTCATGTGGCCAGAGGGAGGGCTGGGCAAACTAGACACTGTTGCTCCCAGGGAATCTCCTTCTGGCTATGTGTCCTCAGGGTCAGGGCTCCACACGGGGAGCCCATGTCCCACATCCCACATCCCATTACAGACATCACTACTTTTATCAAACTTGGTAAACCGAGAGGATTGAGAGGAGAGAAACAGGAGTTACAAACCACACCCAAACAAGAAAGAAAGGCTGAAGGAAGAAGTTTAACCCAGGGCAGAGAAAAAAAGGGGTGGAGGAGAAGCACTCACTGCAGAAGAGGCTGTGACAATCAGGTGTTCTCTGCATCCTCTTTGAACAGGGTTAGAGACACACAACCCAATTTCCAACAAAGATACAGGGGGCTCTTCAGACACAGAACTGCAGGAGCCATGGGGATGCCTATGGAAATTGCAACTTAAGGATGTTATGGCAACCCTTTCCTTAGAGGGCTGCGGGAGGAACGCGGTTCCCCCCAGCTGTGTGAGCTGGAAGTGGACGGGACCCCGCCTGCCCCAGCACTTCCATGCAGCAGCCCTGGAGAGGGAGGCTGGGAGCTGGGAGGGAGCCTCAAGCCCGGCTGTGCTGGCAGAGCTCTACCCCACCTGGGTATCGCCTGCCAGCCAGAGGGACAATCCCTTCGTGGGGGGAAGCTGCAGCTCCCAGATTAGACTCTGGCCCTTGATAGTGCCAGGGTTTCCCTGCAGAGCGCTGCCAAGCACGCAGCAGGGCAGGGCTGCAGCTCCTGGTAGGGCCCTGCTGGGATGAGTGCCAAGATGAGCTTATCATGGATACTTGCACGGGAGCAGGAGGGGAAGGAGAGCATGTAAGCAGCCAGCTGCACAGGCACCCTAAGGCCCTGCTCTGAGAGGCAGAGTGGACAGATGTCAAGGGAGAAAATAGAAAAAAAAGAAAAAGGCAAAGTCATACAGTGCCCTGAGAATTTGAACTTGGCTCTAGGCAGGAGCACCTGTAACTTGCATTCCAGATTTTACACTATCTTTCTAAAGCTTCTGAAATTTCCAACCGGAAGTGGGGGCTCTACCTCCTCTCAGGACCATTTATTCCCTTTTTTTCACACTCATTCTGCACTTCCTCCTATTATCACGATCCCCATCTTTCAGAAACATTGCATGTTTCATTCAACGGTATCGCCTTTATTTGGGGTTTAAGGGCACACTCTTTCTTGTATGGCATTTCCCATAGGTGTCTCAGGAGTGAGGTAAATCTGGCTTCCCCAGAAGAGGGGACCCTCCATGCTCCGTGGCGTGCTGGCAACAGCCACAACTCCCAGACCTTCTCCCACATCAGCTCTGCCAGAGCAGCTCCAGCAACACCCTCTGGGGTAAGCCAGCCTGCCCCAGGCCAGCAACAGTGGCTCCAGAGCTGCTGCAGCATGATGTTAGGGAAAAGGGTCTTAAAATCCATTTTTACAAACCATGTGAAGCAGCAAAAATACCCAGAACTGGTTAGCAGAACAGCAACATGTTCGTGCATTTATTCCTAATGGTCTACGCAACCCAGTCCCAACTTGAAATTTTATTGTTTATGGGCACAGCATGTTCATTTTATGGGAACAGACCTGCTCTGTGCTGGAAGACTTCCTGCAAGCAACTGTGGTGTTAATTTAGAAGATGGCTTTCTTCCCAAAGAGTCATCATTAAACCAATAACCCTGCGTTACCTCCAGCATCAAGGGGCAATGTGCTTTTGGAGGCAAGACAGAACAAAGGTCCCAGCAATAGTAATTGCAAAAGGGCTTAGGGGCTGTTCTCTTCAGGGAAGGGAGAGAGATGCAGCCTGTCCAAACTCCAGGGTGTGCGGTTTTAAAGATCCTCGCTTGAGTTGTATTGTGTGGATGTACAGCATTACAGAGCTGCCACTTCTGTACCCATGCCTGGCTGAGTTACAGGAACTATTTTCAGCATCTCAGCCAGAAACGACATCTCTCATGACTTTTATCGTGGAATGAGTGCGTGCTTGTAATCAGCTTGGAAAATCTGTTTCTGAGCTTAATCCTAAAGCCTCATCTTTGCTACAGAAACAACTGTACTCAGTGACACAGTGTACCCTCCCTTCAGCAGCATGGGGAACGATTTGCTGTCCTGGGAAATTGGTCACAGCATAAATCCGCAGGGTTTTGCAACCTCAATGTCTGATGCCTTTGGTTTAAGTGCTGAACACACTGTATAAGCACAAGTGGACAGCCTGAGCTGGGAACTCTTCTGCAGTGCTGAAATGCCAACCATTTGGGTAACGCTGCAAGCTAATCATAGTTTGTGCAGTAATTTTATCAATTCACAGAGGGAGGCAAGGGATTAAGGCCAGGGTCAAAATCACTACAGAATTCGTCTCAATTCTTTCAATTTTGGTAATCTTAAGGATCAACTTGCATGTTCCTGCAGCAAACTTGCTCAAGAAACTTTTTATTTAAATGCCTTCATAAAATGTCTTTCTGAAGAAACAAAGCAGCAGGCTTTGCAAGGGCAAGGGCGTCAGTCTCCAGCCTAAGGAGGCAGACCAGTCATGGATGCATTGCACTGTGGTTGGCCCTGCTGTCACTGCAGAATGCAACTGTTGGCACTGTGTCTGTAACTGAACTGATGCAAACTGTCCCTCAGGGCTTTCTTTAAAGGAATCCTAAACTGCAGTCCTCCCAAGCTGCTCAGGATGCAACATCTCCACACAGCAGTCTGTTTGTCTGTACTTCTGCAAGCAAACAGGTCAATATATTTCTAATCATTTGGTTTGGCTTAAACAGAGCATCAGCAGTTGTCTTGCTTTCTTCAGTGTGGACATGACTAAGTAAACAGCTTGCCTAGAGAGGCTGGAATTTCCATCGCTGTCTAACCCATTCTAATATTGACAAACATCTGGCAGGAATGAGTTAGGGAACCTTATTTCTGCATGAGGCAGGGTGACAGGCTTAAAGATATCTTGAGGTATCTTTTAGTCCTGCCCAGACTGATGATGATTTGCTGTCTAAATCAAATTGTGCTGGGATCACACATTAGAAACGCATTGACAGGGCTCTGCCATGCAGCTAATGATGAGACTGCCTCTGCCTCTTGAATCTCTCTACATGACATAATTTCTGCATGATTTGTGTTTTTCACAATCATTCAGGCATTTTACCTCCCTTAAAGAATCCACAGCTTATAGACAGGAAAGACAACTGTTTTCAATATCCTTTACCCCAGGTGACGAGAAGGCTGTACCAAACCTTAAAGTAGGTCTCAAGTCACAGGCTTAGCCTCCTTCCTTGCTTTGGACTGAAAAGCAGTGCCATGCTCCACAGTGGCTTGGAGGCCACGATCCCATCACACTGGGTGACACTGCCCATATCAACTCCCCACAGCCCACTGCTCCCCTGTGCCCTATGGCCCTGCATCCCTCAGCCCGCTGCCCCTGTGCCCTGTGGCCCTGCATCCCTCAGCCCACTGCCCCTGTGCCCTGTGGCCCTGCATCCCTCAGCCCACTGCTCCCCTGTGCCCTATGGCCCTGCATCCCTCAGCCCACTGCTCCCCTGTGCCCTGTGGCCCTGCATCCCTCAGCCCACTGCCCCTGTGCCCTAGGGCTCTGCTACCAATACTGAGATCCCTCAGCAAATCCAAGACTTTTGTTCCCATGTTTAGGATCACAACCCAAAGACCCGACAGAAGCCCCATTTTTCTTGTTCTCAACAAGATGCAGAGGTTACTCTTGGGAGTGTCAGGTTTCCTGCTCAACTCCCTGTCTTGAGAACTGAGAAGTCTGAAAGCCAAAATCTGCTCCTGCAAGAATTGAGAATGACAGTCAACACCACAGCTGTAGAAGCACCTGCTTTGTTTAATTTGACTTTAAGTAAAGGAATCACAATCTAACCTACTGCTTCCACGTAACCATACACCACTATTTTCTCTGCACATCCATGGAAACGCAATATACAGAACAGCTATTTCTGTAAGATTTTTATTAAAAATACAGTCCACAAAGCAGAACCCCCATACTCAGACATGGTGTACAGTGCCTGGGCATCATGCTTTGCTACCAGAGAGGGCAGCTCAGGACTGCAAAGCCATTTACGTAGCAGCAGAGAGCCTTTCACGAGTGCCAGCACCCTCCCTTACACCAAGAGGCTTGATACCTACCCAGGAATGCCATAGCTCAGTCTGCGTCATTGGAAGCAGTTTCCAAAAGGTCAATTTATTGGAAAACTACAGGATCTTTACCAAAATGAGTTACAGTGGCAGGAGCAAACAGAATGGGCAATTTCCTACTTCCTCTCATTTGAACAAACACGGGTTTTTCTTCCAGGGCCACACATGTGTTCTGCAGAATTCAATTAGCCAAATAAAAACAGTGGTAGGTCATTTAGACTGTGTACATGAAAAAAAAAAAAAAAGAAAAATTATTCTGAAGTACTGTATTCTAGATAGAAACCGCACCTACAGGATTTACTGGGAGCAGCAACTCATACCTTCCTTCTTAGAGTACAGGCACCACAGAACAAGTTCAGCATGAGGTACTTGAAATCAGAGCTTTTACTATGCAAGCACACTTTTCACCCATTAAAAAAAATAGATTAGAGGAAGATATAAACATCTTATTTATTAAATCAAATAGAAATGCAAAATATATTTCACATGCCTTACATGGAAAAGAGATGAACTACCAAGACTTTAAAGCAAAACTGTGCCAGTTGACACGCAGGAAATAGGAACATTATAAACAGTCACAAAGAGGAGGAAGGACTGGGGGGAGGTGACATGGGGATGCTGGGCAGTTCCTCCCCACTCTGCGAAAGATCTCCTAAAAACAAGAATGGAGTTTATGCTAAGCAAGCATTAGAAGCCAGAAATTAACTTTAACATACACTTATTTGGGAGGAAATTGTCTAAAGAAGTACAGTTGGCTACTAACTAGTCAAAACAGTGGTCTAAGTTATGTATACCATACTCATTAAGTGGACACGGGTTTATTTTTTGAGTATACCATAGTCAGATGAAATAGACATGGGTTTATTTTTTGAACATCAGTAGGGCCAGCAGGAGAATCAGAAACACCAAGAACACCTTTTAAAAACTAGATCAATACACAGCCACATTCTGTGCGACTCTGCTATTAAAAAAGGGAAAAAAAGATGAAAAATAGAACTATTTTTCTAAATATTTAAATCATTTTGTCATCCTCCAACTCTTCCTCCCTCCTACACACAATTTCTTGGAAACTGAAATGACACTCAACAGCAAATACAAAGCATACACCAATAGGATATTCCACAGTTTTTCTAAAGAGTCAATAGTCCAGCAATTTTAAAGTGATCTATGTGCAAAAAATAAACAAATGAAAGAGTTTCTTTAAAAAAAAAATCTGCTGCAGCCTTAATTTCTACTTAAAAAAAAGAATCTGAGGATTAGCACTAAGTTTCCCAGTGGAGGACAGATCAGTAACTCCAAGTACTCTGCCTAACCTGTGACTTGGTATTGCAAAACTGTCAACATCCCAAGTTTACAACCTGCTGGCAAGTGGAAAACAGACTGTATCCCCATGAGAAGTAGGAAAACCACTATTCATAAACTGGTCTTCTGAGATACATAAACATATGGTGCAGGTATGTATTCAGAGACTGCTACCTACAGCTGAGAACAGTCCTCCCAGCATAACTAACTGTAAATTATTAACAATAAAATGTGCAAGACTTCTAAGAGCAGTATTTGAAATGTTCCTGCCTGCTCAATGCCTCTAGGCCTAAACTATCTGTTCATTAATAGTGGTGTAAGTCAGGGCAGCTCCGGTGAAGTTACAGTAGAAATCACTGTGCATGAGGATTTCTGTGTGAGAAGAACAGTCCCTTGAACTACAGACTAGTTCAGTCCTGACCACACTACAATAGGGAATTGTGTTTAAACCATGAGTAATCATGCAATCATCTCCCAGCATAGTACTTCTTTTCTGCACACATGGAATGTAAATGACTGAGATTTACAACTGATGATTTTGCAGATTTAATGGATTATATTTCTCTAATGGTTCTGGCAATGCAAACTCAGTTAAAAAAACACCACCAAAACGGCCAACAACAACAACAACAAAATCCCAAGCTCACTGCCGTCTGCTTTTTTCTTTATTGGATGACTTATCTGGCACACAGTTAGGGTTTTCTAACAGTGAGTAAGTGTTCAAAGACATCAGATTAGTTGGGCTGGGTTACGGTAAAGTCCAGGTGTGGAAGACACCACAACAGGTGATAAAGCTTAATCACGGCGGAGTGAAAAAGCAGATCTTATGTCTGTTATTAGTCTAGTAAATGGAGATGACGCCCCACATCCTAAGCAAGGGCTGTGAAACAAAACAATCACCAACTCATAAAATGCCTCGAGTATTTCAGATAAAAACTCAGAAGAGCACAACATGAGCAGTAAAGTCACTTGGTGTTTAATGGCTTTCAAAGTCACCTTCCAAGAGAGTTCAAACATCAAAACTATCTCCAACCTGAAAGCCACGTGGCCGTATTCTCCCTTTTGCCACCCACTGCTGCATGGGAGAGAGGAGCATTATGGAGGCTGAGGGGGAGACCAGCTGCAGGAAGGTGATGGGCCTTTGCCAGTGTCAAGGACTAGCACACTGGACCACAGAAGGAATCTCTCCCAAAAACATGAGGCCTTGAGGAGAAGAATGAAGGCAAACACAACTTGGCCTGATGCAAAACATTGAAGTACTGGAGAGTGTCCAGAGAAGGTCAGTGGAGCTGGTGAAGGGTCTGGAACACAAATTCTGTGAGGACTGACTGAGGGAGCTGGGGGTGTTAAGCCTGGAGAAAATGAGGCTCAGGAGGGACCCTTTATCGCTCCCTACAACTACCTGAAAGGATGGCGTAGTGAGGTGGGGGTCAGTCTTTTCTCCCAGGTAACAGGCAATAGCACAAGAAGACAGAAGTTGTGCTAGGAAAGGTTTAGATTATTAGGAATAATTTTTTCACTGAAAGGGTGGTCAAACGTTGGAATAGGCTGCCCAGGGAAGTGGTGGAATCACCATCCCCGGAGGCATTCGAAAAAAGCGCAGACATGGCGATGAGGGACACGGTGGACCTGGCAGCGTTAGGTTAATGGTTGGACTTGATGAGCTTACAGGTCTTTGCCAACCTAAACAATTCTACGATTCTGTGAAACCACACGCCTTAATGCAGGAAAATGGTGGTTCTGGTGCAGTTCAAATCACAGCCAAACTGGTTTCATTTGCCAAAGACAGCTAAACGCTAACAACACAATCCAACGTGTGTTTCAAGTGCTGTTAGGCCCACACCACGTACAACATTTAGCCTTGGTTTGCCTCCCCATAATGCACTAAAGTAAAACCAGACCTTAAGGAATAACTTGCATAGTAAGAAAAGGTCATCAATTTAATCATTTACTTTAAGCAGGCAAGCAAATTTGTAAACATTCAAAAGCGGCAGCATCCAAGTTACAAACAATTTAAGGAAAAAAGAATTGAGATTATTAAGGTTTTTATCCTCTCAAAAATTTTGGAAATGAACTTTTAAAACACTGCAAACATTGAACACTCAGTTGCACTTCTAATGCTGCTAGTAGTTCTGCCTTCCAAGGAATTCTGCTTTCTAAAACACATGATCTCACAATTGCCATACTTTTTATTTAGCATTTGCTGTTTGGAAGTCAGCTACCAGAGCATTTCAGTCTAAATCCCATTAGCAAAGGGAATGCTCGTGTCTTGATTCAACACCTCTTTAACTTCTGAGGGTAAAGTGTCAAAGAGGTGATCTTCCACTATGAGCCCGCTTTTCCTGAGAAGCTGACACTGCCCCAGCGTAGCTGGCAGACGGTCCAAGCAGTTTCCCTTCAGTTCCAGATAAGTCAGCTGCAACAGCTGACTTATTTTATCTGGGATTGAGGTAATACAGTTTTGCCCCAGACTCAAAGTCCTCAACTTAACACATTTAAACAACTGTTTTGGCAAAACGTCGACTTTGTTTCCTGTGATGTGAAAATGCTGAAGATTTTGAAGGAAACCTATTTCCACTGGAATCACCGCAATTGAGTTGTAGCTTACATCTAAACACCTAAGTTTCTGTAAACTGAACACTGCGGCAGATAAGGTTTCAAGTTTGTTATTGGATAGATAAAGAGACTCCAAATTCTTTATGTGGGTAATGGATGAAGGAATGGAGACTATTTTATTGTGCCACAGCTTTAAACAAGTCAATCTTTTTAAATGCTGGAAACTGATGATTTCTTCAATTGTGCGTATGCTATTTGACTTTAAATCCAGTTCCTGCAAGTTAGAGAGACTGAAGATGGCATGGGGAATTCTCTCCAGTTCACAGTTCTGCAGTTCCAACTCCGCAACATTAGTCATTTTCTTAAGGCTATTGAGTACCACGAGCTTAGTGCCATCATTATGAATGACTAGTTTTGTCAGGTGTGGTGCTACATCGGTGATATTGGGGGGAATTTTGGTCAAATTGCTCTTCACATGGAGAATTTTAAGGTGTCTCAACTCTCTAAGAGATTCAAGCCCTATCATTTTATTATTTTCAGAGTTCAAGTTGCCTATCAAATACAATTCACGGAGGGTTTTGAGCAAATACACCCACGCAGGAATTTCTGCAACATCTGTGAATTTCACATGAAGGCATCTCAAGTGGTCCCGGAGGAAGCTGAAGGCAGTCTGCTCGACCTTCGCAGGGCAGTGGTACAGATGAAGCTCCTGAAGATTCGTCATCTGGGAAATTTTGGCTGTAATTTTCGCTTCGGGAATCAGCTCCAGTTTCAACACATCGAGATCCGTCAGATCAAACACTGCATCGGGGACCCCCGACAGCATGAAGAGATGCAGCTCCTGCTTGTCCTGGGCATTGCGGGAGACGTGCTGCCGAAGCTTTTCGTAAGTCCATTCATGGTTTAAACTGATTCCGCGCAGTTTGTTCTCGCTTACCTCTGACAAAAAGACACCAAATCTCTTGGAGTACAGCTGGTCATACTGATCTACCATGTGCAAGAGAAACGCAAAATCATTTTTGACATCGGGGATATCGCTGAAGCTACTCTCTTCTCTGACCTTTTCGAAAGAGTATTCTTTTAAGGGTATTCGGAACAGCCAGAACAGCGTGTAGAGGCAGATAAAACCATAGACACAAATGAGGGAAATGTAGCTGATGAGCAGCTTCTTCAACATATAAGCCATATTGTGTGTACATTCAAACTGCGTGTAGCCAATCAGGTGTTCCACTTTTGGGTTGCAGATGTGTTCAAAACTGATGGTGTTGACAAAGTTTGCAGTATAGCAGAGAATAAATATGAACTTGACAGTCTTGATGACAGTCTGGCCAACATAGAGCTTATAAATCAGATCACTGTCTTCCACGTGAGCCCGGAACTTACGGACCTTCTCAAACAGCGCTTTGGCTTGCTCTCCATCTTTCTTATCTAAAATCGTGACACTGGGAATCTCGATCATCGGCTTGTCAGCTGAAAATTTGAAGCCAGATTTGGTTATCATGGGAGTGCTAGCACTTGGGCTTCCTTCATCACTGCTAGTGGAAACATACTTGGGCAGGGACTGGGCACCAGTTAACCTCTGTTTGTTCTCCTCAGAGTCCTCACATGCCGTTTCGGACAATGCTTTTGTAGTCCAAGGAGACTCAAAGCACTTCCCCAATATAGACACGAAATGCTCAATTTTTGAGCAAGTCTTGGGATACTTGAACCAAAAATTACTGCTGACTATTAAAATGATAGTATGGATGAGAACAAGATAGGGAAAATACTTTGAGTACCAAGGAAGAGCCAAATGATAGCACATCTGGTTAATAAATACGTACTGCTGAAAATCCAAATTTGTTTTACGGCCTGAGGAATCTTTCTGCTCCTTCTTCAGCTCCTGGCCTGATTCAGTGGGCTGATACTGAGAAGAGGTAGCTCTGCTCAGAAGAATGTCAGGTGTTACAGTAGGGGCACTTCCGAAAGAAACAGTTCTCATTGATGCTTCTTCTTGACCAGTGGTTGTTTCAACAGTGGTAAAGTCGGCCTTCCCTGATGTATCAGGCTGCACTTTTGAATTTACAGTAGACTGCAAAACTGGCAAGCAGACCACCTGGTCTTTTGTCAGCTGCATGGTTCCAGCAAAAATGGCAACCATTAACATAACGACAGCGAGATAATCCATAAATACATCCCACCATGGTTTCAAGATACGGTAAGTTGGCTGGATGTCACTGAGTGATGCAACTTCTGCAAGGGTGAACATTCCTGCAAGAGAACAAAGACAAAATCAGTATTGTTGACTGGGGACATTACAGACAATCCCAGCGTGACACACAGATCCTCAGAAGGTTTCACTTTGCCTTATGTTTTGTTGCCCGTCACACACTGTCCGCCATTCCACTCACAGTTTTCTCAAAGGACATGACCAAAACAATGCATTGCATTAGCAAAACAGAAGGCTTCTCACTTCAGGATAGAGCACGTTTGTGTGTCTGTGCCACTTCACAGCACCAAAGCCTGCTCTGTGCAAGTGAAACATCTGAAAGGTAAAATACTGTAGCTGATATGTATTAATAAAAAGAAGAGCAACAACAGACTACACAGCACAAAATCCAGTTCTGTAAAAGTGATTGCTTAAGTCTGAGCATATAAAATCCAGTGCTAACAGTATTCTGTGGTACCTTGCATCTAAACAAAATAGCATTTTTCTAAATGCTTTGCACTCTGCTCACGACTTGGACAGCACATTTTAGGTCTTGTTACGTTGTCAGCAAGGCCTCTCATTTCTTTTCATCTAGCCCAACACAGTATCTTCCACTCCTCCTTACTGAGCATCCACGTGTCTTATCAGACTGATTGGCTCCTTTCCCTTTTAAATACCACTGCACAAGTGAAAGCCTTGCAGTTACTATGTGAACATTTGGCACAATTTTTTTAACACACTTGGATGTTTTAAAGCAAAAAACAGTTGGATGGGGCCTTAAGTAACCTGATCTAGTGAGTGGCATCCCTGCCCGTGGCAGGAGTGTTGGAACTGGATGGTATTTTTAGGTCCCTTCCAACCCAAACCATTTCTTCTATGGCTGGACCAAATACTGGTACTGTATACAGTTTTCTCCTCCAACTGATTCAAGCCAGCTAACCAAGAACAAACCCCACAACTCTTTCTTAATATAATGGGGGAAACGTTTTTTCAGATTATCATCACAGCCTAGTGATCATAGGAAGCTGGTTAGTGCAGGTAGCAAAGGACCTGACTGCAAGGCTTTCACTTTATCTTAAACATATGCACTGTGAGACAAAGCAGCAAACCGACCCCGTGAGAATCCAAACCTCTCTGCAGCTTTAAGTAACTTGCTTTGCTTTTTGTTTTGACAAAATATGGAGGACTCAACTTATCGGCTTTACAAATAAGCTTCCTGTGCAAGCAGGATGTGGTAAAATCATCATTTTAACTGCTGAATGTGTGACCCAAATTTGCCATTTCTAAAGAAAAATATCTAGCTTGTGTGCACACATGCAGCAGGGAAGGAGATAGTATGTACATTATCCCACAGAGTCTGTCTCGCTTTGCTTGGGAGAAGAACAGCTTAGCAGAGCACGAGGAGATCCAAGCAGGCAGTAACAAGACGCATTAGATTTATTATTTTTAACTTGTAGCATAACAGATCACACAAACCTGCACCTTACACACCCTAAAGCACAGTGTCACAGGCAACATATATACAATGTGATAATTTAATTATTTCTAGATAAAAGACATTTCTACACACAGAACTCAAATACCAATTGCCTATATGGTCAAAGTCATGCACTAGCACCCCTCCTTCCCCACACTGTGCAAGCAGCTCCCGCATCTCGGTCTGTGGGAAAGGCCAGCACTTGTCTTTGCTACCACAGAGCTCATGATCAAAGTGTCTCCTCCAACACAGGGAGATATCCAGTCCCTGACCTCCCACTCTCTCCTCCCAGAAGCTTTTACCAGTCTTGCATACCAAGCCTGAGATCTGGTGGAGGCAGCCAGAGAGGAGAAAACTTTATCTCACTGCAGCACTCATCTCGGTGCTCTTGGCACAGTTGCCAAAACTTAAAAGTTAGGGCTCAGTTTCTCATGGAACCAGCAGAAGGAACTTCCAGTTCTCATTTTCTTTATTTTCCAGTGGGCAAATGAATGTCAAATATTCCGCCCTCATCACAAGTTTTTGAGGTCTTACAGTCCTCCCAGCCGCACAAGGACCTCCTTCCAGCAGCACAGTTCCTGAGCCTGTCCCCACACACCTCCCCAGGGCTGCAGCTGCTGCAGGAAGTGCTGAAGGACACCGACCAGGAACACACCCCATCTATCAAAGCCTCGCAAGTGCCTTACGTGGAAGTTAGCTGCAAACTCCCACCTTTAATGTCTCCCAGGGCTTTACCTACACCCAGTCACAGTGTGACTGCTTGCCCTAGAATTGCTACCTCGGACATTTAAATAGCAACAGCGTGCAAATGAACAGCATGAGCCATTTGTGCTAATGTGCACAGATTGATATAAAAGGACCCTCCTAACTCCTACGGCCCAACCGCCTGTCACCTGCCCAGAACAGGAGAATCACAAAGCAACAGCAGAGGTGATTTTTCCCCCTGAATGCATTTTTTTCTCCCCAGGAAACTCTTTGGAAGGCATACTCTCGATCTCCACGCTGTTCTCACTGTGGTCTCACCTACCTTGGCTGCCACAAGAACTTCTTGCCCCCCAGGTGAGCTCAGCAGGAGAGCACAAAGCCGAAGGCGCAGCAAGGCGCAGCCGTGCACGGTGCGGGGAGAGCACAGCAAGCGGGGTGGGGAGGAGGAACAAGATCGCTGCTGGAACAAACACGGGTAGCTGCTACTGCTTGTTCCTCTGGGGCTAGCCTTCCCCTCAACTTTGCACCAGCTAATTACGTGGGAAGTTACTTCACTGCAGTTTGGGGCATGGCCTCCAGAATTCCTTTCACAGGAAGAAGGTGATTTTTTTGCTTCTGCCATGAGAACACGTGGATTAAGCACTGAAACCCAAGCACTGCAGACATGACTGCTCTAAACAACTGAAATAATGGAAAAGAAATGACAGAGCACAAAGTGGTTCCAGCTAAAGACTTAGAAAGAACAGCAATAAAAGCAAAAGCTAAAAATCGCTTCTACCAGACCTCTGTCTTGCACACACAAAATCATTCCCAAAAAGGTTAGGAGACACAACAGAGTCTGAGTAATCCTCTTTGTGAAGCTTGGTGTAACAGCATGGTGTAACAGGAGCTTTACACCAAGAAGTACCACATTCGGTGTTCTGAACACCTCTTTTCTTTCAAGTTACTGATACTCAGAGAAGAGCTGCTGTTCTGGCAGAGCTCAGCAGTTATAAAACACAAAACACTCCTCTGTGGCATTACTAACACTGTCTCATAAAAGACAGTCAGACCTTTTTCTAGCTAGCAAAAATCAATTCCAAGAGCTGAAAACAGGTTTGCCTCCTTACGTGTCCAAAATTTTTAATGTTCTGAGTCTTAAAAACCAAAATGAAAAACTATAAAGCTACACACAGTATAAGACACATTCTGACAGGCTGCAAATAAATTTGATATTTTCTCTCTTAAATCCATCATAACATGTATTGGTGTTTGATTTTACTAAACTAATAACCACAGAAGTTAACTTTTATTATATTTCTGCACACACTTAGAAATCAAACTATTAAGAGGCAGTCAGAACAACGGGTGTGTACAGTACTGTAATGGGTTTGGATTTTCTTCATTCCACAGTTGAATTTAAACTATTGAAAGCTTTTAAAACCTACTGTCTGGAATATTCCGTGGAGTAGGTGGATAGTATTTTCATCACTAATTTTCAACTCCTTTTAAGAGTGCCAAATTAGGCTTTGGGTTTCATTATAAGCTACAGTGATAACACAGAAGTAAGGAAAAAAAGAAAGAAAGAAAAAAAAAAAAAGATGCAAATGCCAGTCTGTGTCTGGCAGGCAGAGCCTGCAACAGCCTGCCATAGGTGGTCTCCCCTCAAGACCAGTCAGGGCACGCTCTACTCACAACCCCGATGCAGAAAGCATCTGTGAGCAGATAGCTGAAACTGAAGAACAAAGTCCCGCACAGCTGAAATGTTAAAATACCTCATTTCTCACGGTGAAAACATGCATTGCTTTCAGCCCTTTTCAGGGCTTACAAGGCACCACACGGACCTTGAGGCTCAGCAGAACATCAGGTTTTGACACACCCAAGATCCAAAGAGGCCCACACTAGGAAAGTGAGGTTCTTGAAGAGAAATGTTTTTTAATTCCCAATATGGAATTTTAGGACAGACTCCTTTTTTAAATAGCACTTTTCTGTTTAGTTTTAATAAGCACAGATTTTAATTCAGGTCTATTGTAGTATGATCCTTAGGGCTGCACAGCTACATTAAGACTTTTATTTGAACAAACAACCTTTTTTCCTCCCAAACCCTCTGTCTCCAGCTCTGTAACATGGATGACATTCTAGGATAACATTAACTTCTTTCAGTTCCATCTATCACTTCCAGCTATCTACTGGGTGTATTCTTTCTCCTGAAACAAAACCAAAATCTTTAGCCTAAATAAATGCAACTGTTCTAAGCACAGCTGTTTCTTGCTACCCTCTAAGATTTTAGGTGGAAAAACTTGAAGTTCTGAAAGTACTGCAGTAGTGTGATTTGGAGCGCTAGAATTAGACCTACTTTGTTTATTTTGCAGTTATACAAGTTACAGTGAAAATAGAATATAAAGAGAAAAAAATTAACAATGACAACACAATTGTTATAGGCCCACATTAAATCAGCAAGGGCAGCAACTAATTTAATAAATCGTTCTTCTTAACAATTATAATAATTTCATTAGTCTTAAAGAAGAGCTGTAATAGAAAGAGGTCAGAATGTGATTCGCCTGGTGAATTTCTGACACATTTCAGACTATAAATGCTGAAATACAAAATGGACATATTTGGGATATTTCCTAAGAAATTGTTCTAGCTTAAATACAGAAGGTTAGCGGAAAAGGAAGCAGCAGATTGGTATGTCACTAATGTTTATTTACATCCTACTTCTTCCTGTACTTACAGATAAAAACTGTCTGTCCTGTAGCTCACTGGCCCTCCTGTCTTAAAAGCATATTTAAAGTTAAAGCAAATTCAAAGTCAGAACAAACAAATAAACCGAGAATTGTAGCACATGATACACTCATTTACTCTCAGGTTCCCAAGACTCCAAACAAGTCCACTTTGTTTCAGGAAACAAAAAAATTCTTGAATTCGCCTTGTCACTGCATCTGGTAAAGAATTTCCTAAAAAAAGTCAACATTTCTAGCTGAAAAGAAAAAGTGCTACCATGAAGAAAATTGTTTTCTCCCTTCCCACAGGAAACTAAGGAGAAGAAAAGTTTTCCCATAACTAAAAGGCTTTGCTAGCTTGTTTTTGATCAAGTAAGTTTTAACTTATTTCTGCTGTATATTTTGCTGTCTCTTTCCACCAACCATTTCTACTTCTGCAATATCTTATTAGAGCAGACTACTAGATCTTAATGTGATAAGAATGGATTACGAGATTCCTGTTAGCAAGGACCCTGCCAATATCAATTGTTCCATGGACAATCTGCAAAGGTCAAAAAGATGGCATTATCCTTTTCTTTTTCCTCCTTTTCTTCCCCACAGAACCAAGTGATATAAGGAGCCCCAGAACCCTTGTGAAATAATGCACAAAGACACACAGGAAAGTCTAGGAATCATTACGAATTTCGGCATTCTGAGCATTCAGACACGTCCATACCCGCATCGGTCATTCTGTTTCTGAGAAGTTTAAAACAAACCGAACGTTTAATCCCCACTAGGCTTTGGGATCGAGTAAAAGAGGGAAATTGCCCTGCCAGAGTAAGTGGGAATATTACAACTATCCCTAGCCTGGTTTGCAGCTCCTCGTACGTTGGCTAAGAGGACTTAGCTCTCTGCTGCTTTATTTCACAAGGGATGATTGTGCTTTACTCTACCTGAGCCCACTCAAGCTACAAAATCAGCTGTAGGTACAACTGCAACTAAAGGCCCTCCTCTCAACCGTCCTGCAAATTGACCCCTAAAGTTCAGCCAAGCATGGATTTGTGCACTGAGTGTCTGTATTGCCTGAAAAGTCCAGGAAACATTTCACAGGAAAACACAACATGGGCATTTTTATAGTGTTTCTCTACTATAGGAAATGTTTTGCTGCTACTTCAGTGATGGAAGGCATTGCAGAACATTAACACCAGGATGGGGCTTATGTTATCAGATATTTCCTGATTGGTGCTCTTATCTCTGGAAAATCAGAAAAAGATTTAACATAAAAAGCTGCATAGAAAAAGATTTCCATTATTTCTTTCCCCCCAATTAGAATGACAAGAATTCCCACTTACTGTTTCTTCCCTAAACATATGATAGCAACCAAATGTACCCATTTTAAATCAATCTGCAAGATCTAGTTTGATTTATTTTTGTTTGGCTACCTTGTAATGGATCATGACTGGATAAGGAAAAGCAACGAACATAAGGCTGAAAGGATATCTCCTAGAGAGAAAAACATTTCAACTGAGGAACAAGAGTTCCACAATAGCTTTTCATTAAATCTCGTTAGATAAATATATATAGAAACATGTGATGCTCTTATTTGATAACACACTTAAATGATCAAGGAGGAATAATTAGCACGACTCGTACACTCATTATTTGAGAAACAAAAACAACCAAACAAAACCCCCCACATCTAACCCATCTCCCCAATTCCCCCATCCCACTGCCCAAACTGCACAGCTGTAATTTTGGACTTTCCCTTAAAGGGGATATATAATCTTTCTCTCTCTATATATATATCTATATATTTATATACATAATATATATAATCTCCGATATAGTCCGCAAATACATTCTCCAACTAAGGAAGCATCACTTTTATGAACAGCATGAACGTCACTGACAGTAACTTGCAAAACAAAAAATTATCAAAATCTAATTTCTCTAGACTGCATAAAGATATTAGGCTTCAGTAAGGCTGGAGACAAAAATATGATTCTTTACATAATCAATGTCAAATTAGTACCATTTACAAAAATGAAATCTATAAAAAACCACTTTTTTCTTTTTTTTAAAATCTTTAAAAATGCTGCCCTTCAAAGCTGGGCTTTTTCAGGTTGTGTAACACTCTAACCTACTTTTGGATGCTGCTATTTAAGTGTTTACACTGAATCTTCCTTGTTTACCAGTTCTTTGAAGGTCTAGTGCCATACACCACTCCTACACAGATGGTTTTGTAATCAATGTGATATTTAAAAAGCAGTATTAGCAGCCATTATTTCCCTAACAATAAACTGTCAAATCTTACCTCATTCTTGCCTTGCTGTAAATGACTGGAGAGATCTGTTCAAGGATGACTTTCAAAACAGGAGCCCATTGTTACATTTCTGAGTAGCTCCCCAAAACACCCAAAGATTATTAACACAATTAGAGCGCCCAAAAAACCCTCAAAATTATTAACACAATTAGCTCTGTATTTGCTGCATGCAAATTCTGTGTCTACAGAGCACAGAAAATGAACAACTTCCCACTTTGCCTACTGCAGTACTCCTGAGCATGCTCTTATAAAAGAGCTGCTTTGACCAAAAGTGCAAGCTTCAGTTTTTATTGACATTTATCCCCAGGCTTCAGAGTGCAGAGCAGGTGCCCACTACACTTCAGAAAGCTCAGGGAGACCCTAAGCTGGATGTTCAGCAACACTGCTCCATCCTTACTTCTCGCAGGTTAGCAGGGTCAGAGACCACGAAGGGCAGGAGAGAAAAGATGGGAGAAGCCAACAAGACTGGAGAGAGTGGTCCTTGAGCATCCCTCTTCATGGGTCTATGTATCTGGTAAACAGCTCAGGATGAGAGATGTTCCAGCTGAAGTCAGTTAACCACACGTGATTTTACAGTTACAAAACAAACCACCTAGCAAGGCAACGTGCAAGAAACCAAAGGAGATGGTTAATGAGACACCAGCAGGGTAAATACTGAATTTAAGATGCTTTCCATACCTGTAAGCAACAGTCAATGGATGCACAGGCACTTCATGGGCACAGCTGCCAGAACAGAAATCGACAGCAGAGTGGCAAGGACCCGGCACAGAAAGGCAAAGGACACGCCTTGGATGTACCCCGGCACGTGCACTCCCACCCTTACACTGCTGCCACAACCACTCTGATTTACACAATGCCAATTCATCCTTCTGTTATCTGAGGCAGCACAGCCCCAGTGACCAAACTCGCACTGCCAAGGCTGAGCAACCAAATTTCCAACAGCATTTTCTGTTTCACCTAGCCAGAGAGCAAAACCAGTGAGCAGACACTTTGTATCTCCTTTCACAGAATTCCCAAAACAGCCAGACCAGTAATCTTGAAAAGACAGCCTAACTTGTGCGTGCAGGACTCCCAGTTTAACACCAAGCACTTTTACTCAAGTGCAGACACAACTGAAAGCTACTGAAGTTGATTTAACCTGCGCTGGCATGGATGTACAATGCAATCAGAAGTTACACCGTACAGTAAACTAACAGCTGCTTGTGCTCAAGTGTAAATATTTAATCCTTTTGCCATTTCTAAATCTGCTGTTCCCCTATCTTTTAGGCCGTGAGGTTTCTGCAGTGTTTTCATGACCACTATCAGAAGTAGAGGAAGACACAGTAAACATCTGGCACTTCTACTAACCAGAGCACTTTGGGAATTTATCAAGTTGCAAAAGCAAGCTGCACCAAAATACAAGCACATCTGGTAACTCTTGTCCCTAGAGGCTGTTTTTAATCACTAAAAACAACCCAGCAATACAATTAAAAATAAATTAAAAGGATTGGAAGAGGAAAAAAAGGAAAAAATATAACAAACTTTTATTTCCTTTTTAGTTTAGAAATCTGAAAAATAGAATGGTTAAAAATGGTTTAGATCCAAGCTATTTAAATTTGCTTTTACATAAATAATTCCACATGGCTAGAGAGCTTGTTACATGAAATTGCTTTATCTCAGGTACAGACAGCACTCAGCAACTCATGCAATTCCTCTGAAAAATACCCCTTTCTGATGCACAGCCACGCACACTGCCAGTCTCTGTCTCTCCTTCTTCCAAATTCACTTGGAACTGGGGCAACTTCAAAGTGGTAAGAAATTTAACTGGCATCCACGGAACTGAGTTTGGTGATTTTTAAGCCACAGAATGTAAAGATACAGATCTTATTACAGAATATATTAGTAGCTCTAACTACACACCCTAAATGTACCTAAAGAATAAGGAGGAGTGCCTGCCAAAGAGAAAGAAGTTGTTGCTGAAGTTCACTTTGCTGTAGATTTTAATAGCCCCTCTTCAGGGCAAAATGACCTCTTCACCTCAACTCACGGTACTAAAGTCTCGTTTTACTTAATTTCTAAACTGCACTCCCATCCATATGGAAGCATGTTTACCAAGCAACTAAAGTAAATTATTTTCAATTAATAGTTTCTCCTTCTTTTTATTTTTAATGGACATGTAAGCAACCTCGCGCTGGAACATTTACAGCATCCTCATGGAGATCTAGAGCCAAGAACAGACAAGAAGTTCCTTTAACTAAAGAACAGGCTCCATTGTTCCCTATCTGAGCTGGTTCATCTCTTCAGCCTGCAAACACAGTGACTCTCACTGGGTCACATGCTGAACAGAAGTTTCATAAAAGATTTGCACACATATAAGCTACTGTATTTTCAAATATCTGCAGTGACATTTTCATTATACCCGTTATTTAAAAGCAGTCTAGGAGAGGTCACACTTAAATTAAAAACTTAAAGCAACAAACGCAAATTAAACATGCACACACACACACAAAAGTGCCCAGTGACACAAGAAGCTACATGTAAACACAAGCCTCCTACTCACACATCAGAGTTCCTCTATTTCTGCCAAGATCTCTTCTGTGGCAAGAGCAGTAGGAAGGTGCATTAAGTGCAGCTGAGAATCAGGATATGAAAAAACACACTTGAAGTCCACCTTTCCTTTTACCCACTCTGCTGCTTTGATAAAAAAATGAAAATGCTAGTTTACAGCTCAATAAAGAGGCTGTACCCTCAGTTTTAAAATACACAGTCTCTCCCACTCTTTATGGGACAACAGTCTAACTCTGTTCCTACTTAAATGTCACACAGCTTCTTTTATCCCCAGGGAGAAGGGGATACTTCCTCACTCAAGCCAAGGTCCAGCTGTAAAGCCATGTCACAGAAACTACTCGAGATAACAGCCAAGCAGCCCCTGACACCCCCCAGCATCCCGTCTCCCCCAGCCCAGGGCAGACACCACAGAGCTGATAGCCTGCTGCCATCCTACCTGCTCTTTATCAAGCAGAGAGATCTTCTACACCTCAGACATCCTGCCAGATGGGTAACAACTACGACTTCTCACATAAAACTCTGATCGGCAGATGAAGGATGAGTTATTAACGTTACCACATTCCTGCCAAGCTTCCAATAGCTGAACCTCCAGTGGTTTCATGCCCGGAAAAATGCCTGCAGCTCAAGCATTTATCCTCAAAGGGATTTATTTAAGTTTACTATAATTCTTTTTCCTCTTCTAAACTTAAGCTGCTTTCTGTAAGAGATAAGCTATTTGCTTAGTCCATCTAGTCCCATAATTGTTTGGTTCAGGGTGTGTACTTCAGTACTTAAGCATAAAAAGAAATTGTGCTGCAACACATATTTTGGGGACTCTTTTGAAATTTTGCTGATGAGTTCAGATCACCTCCTTCCTTTTTATGCTTTATTTTCTCAAAACCCCATTCAAAACGTTGCCTTAAGAACAGAAAGAATGTTCTAAGACTTGCTGTCCTCCCAGAGATTGCAGCATTCCTGCTCTAACAAGCAAGCTTTCAGCTCTGCAAAAAGGTTCAGTAAGGTTCCTTTGTGTTGCCTGATGCCATTCACCAGCACCAACAGATCCATACAACCTCCAATTTAAATATTTACTATTGCTAAATTTATATTATGATTTGACTCAAATGCTCCAGCTGGAATTGTAGCCTCCGCACTGAGGGCCCTCCAACAGGGAGTGGGCAGACAACCCTTGCCCCTGAAGGCTCACAATCTAAATGTGATTATTTGTTAGGCAATGATAAGCATGTTTGTGGCTGTAACATTCAAAGCCAAAAACTAAACTCCCTCAGGCTTCCAGAAAAAGATAAAAAAAAAGTGGGATAACAGCATGATTAAAGTATAATCAAATCTAATGTTTTAATGCACTGCTATCTTTGAGAAGGCTTAACATTATGTCCAGATAAATCCCTTTACAATTACAGCATGCCTATATACTTAGCCATACTCCCTCGCACTGGTTTGAGGATGATGCTATCTCAAAATTAAGGCACTAAACGTAACAACTCTTGAAACCTACCTTTCCAGTGAAATGGACAATGAAGCTTTCCTTTCCTTTCTGTTTTAAAACAGATAATGAAGCTGAGTGTATGCTTCACTTCAACTCAAGCAAAATAAAAATACAGAAAGGAGACACTTTATTCAATCCCATCTACAGATACCACTCCTGCTCCAGCACTTATGACCTTTCCATGATTACTGCAGGCTTCCACACACACTTGCAATCAAGTTTTTAGCAGCCACCTTCACAGACATGCACCCAGTACCACGTCACTGTCTGTCTGACTTCTACAGCCAACATCTGCCTGGATGGCCAAACCAGAAAATCAGCGCAGAGGCAGCTTTTTTCTTCTGCAGACAGCTTCCCCTTATCCCAGGTACTTGCCATTTGAACTTGTTTTAGCAAGTTTCACATCACTTAAGGGTAGCACGATAGCTGCTCCCCAGCTGCTACAGAAATAAAAGCAGAGAGCCCTCTAACTGGAGGAAAACAGTCAGGTTTTGTTGTTGCCATTGTAAGCAATTTTCACATCCTTCAGCAGGCCCCAGTCAAGTCCCCAGGAGATTCTGTGCAAGCATGGATAACCAGCAAGGCAAGTTCAGGACACAGCACTGCATCACACTGACCCGGCAGAAGAAGGGTCCTCACCTTCTAAATCACCCTCTAGCCCTTCCACCAACATGCCAAGATTTAAAAAAACCAGGAAATGTAAAGTCTGAGCTTGTGCAAGTACATCAGTGATTTCAGCATCCTGGCTCTCATGGTGACTTCCATCGAGCACAATGCAAGGCTTTCAGAAAGAGGTGCAACGCAGCCCCCCTTGCTGCCCTGGTGTCCTGAGCAGAACAAGGCCTTGTCCTAAGGCAAATTCTTAACATCACATCCAGCAGCATTTCTATAGGCACGTGTGACGGACTAGGCATCGCCTACTCACAAAGCAGGATGGAGCAAACGAGGTTTTTATCTTGTAACAACACCAGAAAACACCAGTTCCGGTGCAGTGGTGGTAGTGAGAGACTGAACAACTACAGTGTTCCCCTCCCAGGCATGCAGAGACCTCCAGGCACTCACAGTGATCAGGTAGCACGCCCACCCCGTGGGCCCGCAAACACCCCTCTCAGGACAGGGCAGCCTGGAGGCATCCTGCAACTACCAGGGACAGCAGGGATTACTTGAGCTCTTGGTTTGCATTTCAAGTTGTTGACTCAACACAAAATAAAACACAAAATGGCCACAATTTCCCACACAGTGACCTGTATCACGTCATAGCTGAATGCAAGTCATCTTCAATACAGACCTATTTTTAAGTCTGACTGGCATTATTTTCACAAGGATCTACTCAAGAACATTAGGATAACTAGCCAACCGCTTTATTGACATTTTCCTCTTATCTCATCGCACACTTGGACTACTTGCCTGTGCGTGTGGGTGTACAGCAATAATATACATATGACTACATACCCATCAGTCAAGAGTTTAGGATTTGTCATGGCCAGAGCGAAACATGAACGAAACCATCCATCTAATTTAAGATAAAGTTTTGTAACAGCCTGTCTTTGACCAAGAGTTCTGCCTGCCAAATCATGCCTGAAGTACATTTTTTTTAATAAGAAAAATTTTATCAAGGTCCAGAACTCTACGATAGTTTTTGTTCCCTTTTAGACTAAACAACAATTCTAATCTCAGTTTCAAGTTCCTCAAAGGCTAAAGAAAATCTCTTTCTCTTAGATATAAAACAACCAAGCGACTTTGGATTAATGAGAATTAAAGTAAATTATTCCTTTAAGCCTTCACTGGTTTCAATTTCCCAAGAACAGATTTGCTCTGGGAAGCCAAAGTGAAGTACTGCTCTCTATCCCCATCACAAAGCTTGGGACAGCCACGCACAGCACCAGATGACCTAGCAGGTAAGACCCAAACTGGTGACTGTAAGAAGGCAGGTGATGATGCTACTGCTGTGAGCTCTAAATTCTTGCATACGGACATAGCCATGTCCATGTTCACTGTGAAGAAGCCCTGGATCACAACACCAGAGTTGGATCCTTGCTCACCACACATAAGCAGGCACTGTTGTTGCAGCCTAGTCCTGACACATGGCTAATAGCTTATTATGCTGCTTGCTCTGTTGCGAGTGGCAGAGCTCCTGCTGGGTTAAAACATTCTGTATGAGACAGACCACCACGACAATCCTGCTCCTGACTCAGTAGGGGCACGCTGTCTCTGTCTCATCATGCCATGCATCAGATGCCACTTGCTACCTTTCACAATACTTGAATTGTATGTTCCATGCACCTTGCGTCTCCAGCTCCTGCGTCTTGGTCAGTTTCTTCAAATTGAAATAAACAACAAAAAAAAAAAAAGAAGTGATTTTTGGACAAAGACTTAGACTCTGCTAGCACTTGATATTTATATTGCTTAAAAGGTTCAATTCCCTAATCTATATCAAAGCCCTACTGCATTATGCAGTGTGTCATCCTGTTTCAAAAGGATTATGGCCCAAAAATTCAGTTGAATTGCATCAGATTTCATACTATATATACAGCAGAGAGACTGAGGAAGGCAGAGTTTCAAGACTGACCAGTTATAAAAAGGAATAAACTAAGTTTCTGCCATGGGCTAAGAAATTGGAATAAATCTTTTATTTTCTACATTAGCAACACTTTGACCTCAGGAGTAATCACAAAGTCAAGTCATCCTAAAAAAAGTTTTCAAGTATTGGCAGTGTGTTGGAATTATTCCTTACTATGCAACTCTACTATGAAAAGTGATTTAACAAATGTATCATTGAAAGACACAAGGCAGCAGGAAATTTTGGTATTTCCATGCAGGTGTACAACTCACAAATAGAACCATTTCTCTCCAGTAACTGAAACTCTTCCTTTGGAAGTGTAGCTAAGTTCTCCACATAGTTAATCTGGGTATAGTGCTTCTTAGTGCTCTGCATAGACTTGCTGAAGCTGGCCATATTCACTGATACTTGCTTTGTCAAATTACGAGAAGCAAGTTGTAAATAAAGCTTTACTTCCACCCCTAAAGGGGGAAGAAACAATTGACTGTACAAAATGAGTAATCATGAAGTGGTTTACAACAGAAACAAAATCCCCATCAAAAATTAAAACAGCCATGGAGGTAGAGGCCAAGAGGATTAGACTACAAGATCTCAAGTTATATAAATAAGAGCAATAATGCTATTATGACTCATTTATTAGAGAATCTTTATTGCCTTCAGTTAACAAAAAAATAATGTGACAATGGCACGCTTGAAGTTAAGTTACATAAAGTGATTTCTTGCCTCTGAGTTGCTGTTTGTGAATAGCTGCAATTTGAACAGAGACCTCAATAAATCTCCCTCACTGTAACACAGACTCAAAATTGAAGTTTTTTTGCAATGAGCAAAAGCATAATTGTATTAACATAAAATATTCAACTTTTCCCAGTGAAGACTTGCACTTAGGCTTTTTAATTACGAGGTCTACCTCTATCATCCAAGGCAAGGATGAGCAAGGAACAATCAGCCACGTTGTATCACCGCAGCCAGCTACTATAGTTTTCTCCGGTCCTCCTCTGTGACATCTGTCACTGTCAAAGCCACAACAGACTACAGGGTCTGATGGTCCGACTCCTAGAGAAGGTCTCCCTGCCAACTGTAACACCATCTCACCAACCACTTCAGGGCAAACTATATCTTCTCCGTAATTTTAAGTCACTGAAAAGCCACAGGACATAAAATTATAAATTACCATAACCATGCCAAAACCCAACCACGGCCAAAACACAGCAGCAAAGTGTAGCTATTTCTCTGTAGATGAAAGCCAAGGGATTTCTAGTGTTTTATTTCCTCTAATGCACAAAACCTAAATGCCAGCAGCATGCTCCCTGGTAGAAGCCCAAAGACCACTTAAAAGTCTCCATTTTCAAGATGTCTTAGACTACATAACTTATTTCATTACTTTCCCCTCCTCAAAGTACAAAAGCAGCTTCAGTTTCCTCTATGATCCCCTCTGACTCTTGGAGCTCCTGTGGGCAGACAAGAACAGCAAGAGTTATGAACACAGCTCGTACTTGGCATTAACTGAACATCTTTAATTTATTATTACACTACAAAATGCACATATACACAAATGTGTCTTACAGATCAAGCCATCTTTCCACAGTCAGCAAATGATGCAATTTATTCAGTCATCACAGTCCAGATCAGACCAGTGACACTGTAAGACATCACACAAACAATACAATAGCATGTACTGAAGAACTACTGAAAACTCATTTAACAAATAAAAGCCATCTCGTAAAAAAATCCCACGAGACTCTTTTGCTGCAGTATATCATCTGTGTTTCAGACTCAGCATTCAAAAATATTTAGCTTTTTCTACAACAAAGAATTTAACTTGTGTTGGAATGACTGCATGCAGGGAAAAATATGGCAGCCATACAAAAGCCACAAAATATCACAATTTACTGTGTTTCTTGATGCAGCTCTTAAGAGCCAATTCATAGCGTCTATGACTTCAACATCGTACTTTCCTCTGTTCAGAGTCCAGCACCCTTATTTGATTCTTTGCCGGATTAGCGCTAGATTAAGCTAGAAAGGCAGCCCGTGGAGGTAGGGCTGATGTGATCCTTTTATCCTTCAAAGAAAGTCTGCTCACTCGCCCCCATCTTTGGGCCACAAATGGCCTGACAACAAAATAACCATTCCCACCTACAAGGACAGCGATGCTAAAATGCTTCATCTTTTGTACCTGCTCAAGTTTTAAAACTTTTACTGCATCACCATTTTCCCTCATATTCTTGTTCTAAGACTTCTCTCTCTTTATAACCCTGCAGATTGCTTTCCACCAAGACTCGGGCGGTGAACAGACGTGGATTGCAAGATTCACCCAGAGCCGACCGGTTTTCTTTGAGCCTGTCCACGTGTTTCTGCGTGGACGCAGTGACAAACACAGAGGAGCTCTCCGCTCCTCACGTGACATCTCAGGAGCACACTGAGGTATACACTGCTAACGACACGGAGCAGCTATCCCAGGGCTTGGAGACCA
Source organism: Mohoua ochrocephala (assembly GCA_013398855.1). NCBI lineage: Eukaryota > Metazoa > Chordata > Aves > Passeriformes > Acanthizidae > Mohoua > Mohoua ochrocephala. The sequence continues at coordinate 79,472 of VZTA01026670.1, forward strand.
TGAAAGGGAAGCAGCAGTGAAACAACCCTCACAGTCATTATGCCTGTACCTGCATTCCCCATCAATGCTTTCTGTCCACTTGTATTTACCAAATGCAATTGTGACACCAAATAAAGCTGTGGGTGTGCCTGTCTCACCTACATGTAACCTTGGGAAGGAAAAAAGGGAAAAGAAAAAAGTAATGAAAATTACAACATTTATAACTCTCCATTTAACAGCAGAGAAGCTTTCTCCAAAACAAGTGTCAAGAGGTAATTACAAAGGAAACTGAAGACTTTTGCCTGACAAAAAAACCACAGCTAAACCTTCTTCTTTCCATAACTTAAATCTCCTTGCTCTGCTCTATTTCTCTCTCCACTTCTCTTGGTATCAATCCTCAACGATGCTTCATTTTCCCTGCAGATCAATTACTTTAATACAGCAGAGAAATACTGCACAAGTATCATCACTGAAACGCTGAGTGTTCAAAACCAGCTTGCTACTCTGGTCCATGCATATTCTGTTTGTAGATCAGCATGTATGCCCTGCAATCAGAGGCACAATGACACATTTTAGCACACAGGGTGTGTTCTCCCTTTATCACCATCTCCCCTTCATACACACACCCTCAGTGTTCCTTCAGCCCGAATTACGCTCCTTCTCATATTAAATTTAGAAACAGAACTCTGAATCACCAGTTCCTGTTGTGAAAGTAGCTAGAAACAGATACAGCAAAAGAAGTTTTCTAGTAAACAGCTATAGAATAATCAGTCCACCACAATAGACACCACTGTCACTGTTATAAGCCTAGGACAAGAGATTGTATACATTTATACGAAACGAAATAATTTCATTTCCTGGGTGTCTAATCCTTCCTAGAATCCTATCAATTCTTACCCGTAATGGTAGCATGCAGCAGTGAGTTTCAGAAATTAACTTTCCACTATAAAAAAGAAAAAAAAACCACACCCAAAACCCCCTCAAAAATATTACTCATGAATTCATTGCTTGTGAGCCTGCTGCCGCACTTACTCCATTCCATTCTACTTTTCCTCGACCTTTCTTTAGATGCACCTTCAAGAAGAGGAACAGAAAGATCTAAGCTGCTGCTTTGCAAGAGAGGAGCAGCACAAAGATTCCAAAACTGGTTATGTGCAAGAAGGGCCAGTTCCAGAGAGAGAAGAGTTCAGACCGCATTACACACAAGTTAGTCTGCCCTGCAGAGAGCAATTACTTCCTCGCATAAGCAGAGTGGAAATGCAGTCATGTTTGCCAGTTTGAGTCCATGAGGAACCATGTGCATGGTTAGGAAACTCTGGGTCACCAACTGTGGATTCCAGTTTCTTCAGCTGCCCTTGAAATATTTAACAAAGGAGCTATGTATCTCAGGCCAAGAGGCACCACCCACGTATATGGCTCATGTAGCATACATACACACACACGCTATATATATATATATATATACACGCTTTCTAGCAGGGAGGCAAGCTGATGCTCAACTATGCAACACACATGAAGAACATTTTGGTTTGCAGGTTTGTATAGTCCCATCTACGACTTACTGAAGTCAGTGGGACACCACATAACCACTACACTCAATAATTCCCGTATTTAGCACGGAGGATGCTTTCAAAAAATCTTTCAGCCCTGGGAACATTTTGGGTGGAATCCACCACTTTCCTCTGTTATTCATTTGTTCTAGCACTTATGCTCGCTCACCATTACAAATGCACTTATTTCCAATCGCCTGATTGCAGCTCCCAGCCATCAGTTCGGTGTCATGCCTGTTTCTGCTTGTGTTTTAGCCTCCAGTATGCTCTCCCTCAGAAGGTGCTTCCCACCAGTTATTAAGTTCCTCCATTTATCTATCAAGAAACAACAAACCCGGCAACAGAAAGAGCCTTTCAGGCTCTCCTTGTGGAACATCAGTCAGCCTTCAAATATCTCCTCAGACTCATGTGAATTCACTCCCATTTTCAACAGGCTGCTTGTGACCTCAGAATTATACACAATTCACCTTCCTTTGCCCATTGCCCCTCTTGCACCCAAAGTTATACCCCCCCCCTTTGCTGCCCTGCAAGGCAGCAGTCGTGTCCAGTTGTTGACTCACTGTACCTCCAAGCAGTCTTCTCCCCAAGCTCCTATTCTGTCACTACACTGAAGTACAACACCTGCAGGCCCCATGATATTGCAGATTATATTAAAATGCACTTTTGATTGATACAGTTCACCAGGCTATGCAAATTCCTGTGTACAAGCTGCCTTGTCCTTGTTTACCACGCTGCCTAGCGTGATATGGCCTGCCAATTTTATCAGTACAGATCCTATCCTTGTCTCCAGCTACTTGATGAAAAGGTTCAATGGAATCTGGCCTCACCTCAATCCTTAAAACAAGATTTCTAGAAGCATTCCCATTTGATAATGATTCACCACAAGTGACTAACTTTTAAACATCAGTTAGTCAGTTCTTAATTCGTTTACTTTTGCAATATCACAGAGCAGTAACATGTCAGGACAGGAGTTCCCGAGGGGCATAGCAGTCCTCACTGACTACCTCTGCTGTTGCTGAGAAAGGGAACTAGAGACAGGACTTGGAAGGAGCTAGGGAGCAGCAGAGGACCACATGGGTTGAACTGTCTCCCTCCTCCTTGCATCAGATGACTCTGAAGACACAGCTTTACTGCATCTCATAGAGTCCTGGTTGCCTTGACTTTTCCAGTATTTTGGTGACTCTTAATGTCAAGCTCGATGGAATATGACTAAGTCATTCTCCCACTCTTTCCCTGTCTATTCTGGCACAGTTGTTTTAAGACCCTCAATACCACAGTTATTAAAAAGTGTCTGCAGGCCTACAGACTTTTCATCAAGGTCTTTAAAACAATCGAGTCACAGGGCTGCTGACTTACATATGTGCATCCCTAGAAGGAATCTTAATTTATTAAATCAGACTTAGTTCTCTGTTGGAATTGCATTGATGGCATCGCATTCTACACCTTCCCAAATACGGAAGAGTATTAACAAATATTTCTACTTTTTTTAGCATGAGTTACTTTATTTTTCTCTGTCTAGTAACTGGAATTATTTCTAACACAGTTCAGCTGTAGAAAATATTCAGTTAATTCTCTTACTTCCTAACTTCTAACTTGCATTCTCATGTATCCATTTTCCCCTTAATTACTGTTTTTTCTTTGAAATTTCTAGATGCGTCCTGAAACCAGAGGGCTGTTAGTATAGATGTCTTCTTTCTTTAAACCAGAATTTCAGCTTGTGGACTATTTAGTATCTTCTTACAGAGACCTGTTTTCCATTCACCTTTTTTTCCTACAATAACATCAAGTTCTCTGTGATGACAAATACGCTCTTTTGAAGCATTAAGTATAATTTCTTTGGGGCTGTTCTCTGTTTGTCTATCCTTGACATTAATGGGTCACACTCGATGGTCCCATGGCAACCACCAACTTTTGGCTGTGTGATCCCAAAGTCCACAGCAGCTTTCTCAGCTGAAGACCTGAAACAAGAATTGACCTGCAGTGAGCTAAATTTCCACGGCACTGAACATCTTTCCATGATGCCAATAGGATGCTCAGCACTCTGGAAGCAACCAAAACAAAACTAAACAGAGTGTACAAAGGGAAACAAACCTGTACATTTGCTGATCAGCCATTTCAGACACCTCTAAAAAGCCCCTCAAAATCTATTCCTTGACTGTAAAGATGAAGTATTTACCAAGTAAGCAACTTGGTAAGTCAGACTGGACACCATCCACATTCAGACTCCTCCCCATCAGCCTGACCCTCACTGCGGGTAAGAGCTTCTGCGCAGCCCAGCCATCTGCTGCTTGTTTGATGAGCAAGGCAAAATGAACCGACCTCAGTCTGATCCCAGTGGGACACTGCCACAGAAACTGCACTGCTCCTCAGTCAAGAAAGGCAGTGCAAAGCACAGGCACTCAGAGTGTAGGTACAATATCCCTCAACTGCTCAAGGTGAAGGCATCTGTGCTCTACTTGGATTTGCCCATCCAGTCAATTAAACTTTAGTACAGAATCAGCCTCTAGGACCAAGCCTTTCACAGGGCAATAAAACAAAGTATTCAGCAAGAAAACTACAACGTTTGACTTTGTAATTGCCTCAGCAGTAAGAAAAACATTCAGAACCTTCCATTTTCACCACCTTATTTAAACAATATTCTAACTATTCATACACAGTGATCTGTTATGTGTTCTAGAAGCAAGGCAGTAGCAGTCTACAGATGGAATTCTGCAGTTCAACATAAACGATGGACTTTTTTCACACATGGCTGCTGAAACACATACTTGCATGAATTTAATCAAATTAGAAACTCCTTATGATGTTTCACAAGTCTAAATTCAGTAACTGAAAAGGAAATAACCTGTGTCCTTGCTGTACATCAGCCACAGCAACTTATTTTGCACAACTGAAAATGACTAAGGAAAAATACCCACAGTGGTTCAGACATTCCTCTTTTTATTAAAATAGGAAGAAAAGTAAAGGAGAAAAAAAAAAAAGACTGTAACAGTACATTAAAATGCAAAATTGAGAGCTCTGCCCTTAAATTCTCCCTGAATTAGGCAGCAAATACTCAAAACGGCCGATCTGCACAAACAGTTTCATCTGAAGTGCACAATCTCTGTGCCAGATTCCTCTGCCCCTTTCTCTCAGGCCTGAGGTAAACCTAACTATGCAGGTTGCCAAAAGCCTCAGATAACAGAACATTCAGCCTTTTTCTACTACCCAGATTTTGCTAAAGTTCCCTGCTTCATACACATACCTGAAAAAAAACTTTGTATGGGATGGGAAGAATTTCAGTTTGGGGTGGAAGTCCAAGACTTGCTCGGAGGGCTTGTACTCCTCTACCTTCCTCCACCCTCCTCCCATCGGCTTAGAAAATCTCAGAAGAAATCAGCAGCTTTACCCGTTTAAGTGCACTCCATTCACTATAAAAGATTAAATATGTGAACTAGAAGTTTCTACTGAAATTTTCAGTCATTACACGGTTAGTGACAGCTTTAAAGGATGCCATTAGCAGCATTTCAAAGGTCTACTGCAAAGACTAAAGTCAGTTCACATCCTCTCATAATTTCTGCTTAAGGTTAGCAGAGCCAGAAGCTTGAATAATGAATTCAGATGAAAGTACAGAGTGACTTTAAATAAAAGTGCTATTCCTGACTAGTAATACACCTGCATCCACATAAACCCTCCCAAATCCTTAAGAAGAGCCTTCCTATATAATATAATCCACTTTGAGGCTTTGTCTGCATAAGGCACTTTGGATTAATTCTTAAGACAAAAACCATGCAAATTAAAAAACTGATTGATTGAACTGCTTGAGACCTTCTTCAGATGCTCTTTTTCAGAATCAGAGTGACTCTCAATTATTCTGCCTCAAAGATGTAGGACGGTCGAAGCAATTCACTTTAAATTCACACCTTCAGCTGACTTGAATAATTTCTTAATGGCATGTGAAGACAAGACTTAACTCCAGAATGACACACAGCATTTACTTGAGAGTAAATGTCCAAAATATCTCCCTTGGGAGACAGGCCCAGACAACACAACACATCAGGATACTGGTTCAACATCAAACCATTCTAAGAAGAATTGAAGAAGCCACACAATCAGAAAAGCTTGAATTCCGGTAAATTGAATTCCTGACTGTATATTTGCCAGGTTTTAGAGCAGCATTTCCACCTAGCCTAAGCTTGAAAAGCCTCTTATTCTGACACAATTATCCATGATTCTTCTCCATTCCTTCCCTCCCCATCCTTACCCTTTCTCCACAAGCTGCATTCCCCAGGTGCTCTCCCAAGCCCCAGCCTGTTGTCCTGACAGCTGACACATGGGGCACCATCTAAGACAAAATGTGACAGCCCCTTCTTGACAGATTTTAAGCATCACCTGCCTACAATGCAAAGCAGCTTGGAACAGAAACTGCAGGTGCAGAACCAGCAGAGAAGTGCTTTGACTTCGGATGCTCCCTCCCCCACAGCTAGGCTCTCATTGTTTTTTTCCTGGGGATACATCTTCAGATCAGAGCCACAGCCTGCTGCAGATATAGATCAGCTTTGCTCATCCCACCGTTCTCTGTCACTGACAAAAAATAGCTCTGGAGGGAGAGGAGGAGGTTTTCAGCTGTTTTCTTCTCCAGTTCTCTCTCTCCTCCCTTGCAACGAGGGAGAAGCCATTTTCTCATGTTCGTGGCTTGATGTCAGAGTAACTGTTTTCTTACTCTATGGAGCAGTAAATCCCCAGATGTGCCTGTAAAAGAAATTTAATAGTAGCCACAATGTTCCAGCAGCATCCTCAGCAACACGATTACCAGGCTTTTCATGGAAGAGCTGAAAGAAGCTGGCTGGCATAATACTTGTTTCCTTACCAGAGGCAGCCCAGGAGAAGTGGCTGGAGCCAAAAGGAGAGGTCTGCATAGGTGCTTCTCCTAGGCACCACTGATATCCTCTTACAGGGTTCAAAAGAACCACAAGAGAGGGACACTTTCCTCGACAGGATCGAAAATACATGGAGGAAAAGCATGTAATATACTATTCTTTAATTTTCTCATAAACAGTAACTTTATTCTTCTCGAAACATTGATTGACATTTGATCCTGTTATGAACAATTCTGAGGCCTCCCCCACAGAGCATCTAAGCTGCATCACATTAAAGCTGTTCCTTTCTCCTTGCCTCTAGCATATTCCTAACATGTAAACAACTCTGCTGTGCACACAAGCAAAGGCACAGCTAGCTAGTGAAAGCTGCAGCACTAAGGGCACCATAGGAACCCATCCAACCCTAATAACCCATTAATTTCACAGGGCACTGTATTTATTAACTAGAAGCCAACTGCTATTAATGCAAATGTACATGTGAAAAATTATCTCCCCTTGGAAAAGCTGAAGGAACATTACAGACTTATTTTTCACAGACTGTCATGTTTCACAAGCTTTGTTACCCCTGTAACCCAAACATACAAGAAACACGAGTCTGAATGGTGGAAGAATTGTGACAGACTAGGAGAAAGGCAAGTGTCGGGAAATCCAGCAGCCTTACTGTCTGAGGATTTCAGCTGATGTGACACCACACGATAAGTAATGTTCTTGTGGCCAAGCCTCAAAACCCATAGGGACTATTTTCCAGTTCAGCTTAATAAAAAGAAAAAAACCCCAATTTTACTTCTCACCTATTCAACAGTGAGGTAATTAACAGGAGATACCTTACAAAAGTTACCAAAGTTAATGCAAAAGGATTGCCCAGCCACACAGCCACATACTTTGTGTATGTTAATTCCCACTTCACAGGCTCTGGACCAAGACACTCGGGCGAGCTGCCCTGGTGAGTCTGGCTCCTTAGAGCAAGTTCCAACAGCCAGATTCACCCGCTCTGCCATGGAATCCTCTTACAGCACCATTGCTCAACTCACAAATCTCTCTCCGCAGGCAAATCTGATAAGGTCTGGAGGAAACACCAATCCATCTCTGACCCCTCTCTCATCCATCCAGGGGTTCTGCAGTGATCCCAGGAAAAGCTAATGTAACTCTCTTCAGGGACTTCTCTGCCTTAGGAGGTTTCCAACAGCAGGAATCCAGAGCAAAGTGGCCCTCGAGTTGCGAACTGTAAACAGCTGCGCTGCCAGGCTGCAACATCAGGACTTCGATCAGGCCAGGGTGCCTTGGGTGACCATTCCATTTGCAGTTTTTTGCCCCTTCAGACAAAACAAAACCTGGTGATTTCTTGTTGTCCTTCTGATTTCGGCTGTCCTTGTCCACTTTGTGAACTGGAGCAAATCAGTCATGTCCCAACACCCACTAGCTTCCTTTAGCCTCTTTCTCACATTCAAAAATGTCAAACTATGAATTCCAGACCCTGCTTCTTCCTTCCACAATGCAAAGTATCACCCTAGTCACACACATCCTTCTCCCCTCCCACTTCTTGTCAAATTCCACTGCCCATACTGACACCAGAGCAAGTTTTATCTACTTCAAGCTGTGAAATCATCCACTTCTTCCCAGAACCCCTCAAGAGCAAAATGCTTTCCTGTCCTACTCTCTCTACAAACCAGCAGGTGAACACCCACTCAGTCCTGCACATGACGTTTACCAAAGGAGGTTTTGCTGGAGTAAAACAAGCATTCAAGAAGGTCTAGTTTTATAAATAAAATCGCATATTCTTCCCTGCAGCTAAAATCTCATCTCCACATTTCCCATTTTCAGTGCTTTTAACACAAATTAAAGAGGTGGGGGGAGGGAGAGCTTTCTCCTTCCACATTCTGTGCCCAGGCAAATGGCAGTTTTATTACAAAGGTCAAATAACCTCTTTTTAAAAAACTTACTAAACTCTAACTTCAACGCTATCCTTGCAAAGGCTAACTCCCTACTCAAAGTAACTCTGCAGCATTGCAATAAATGCTGTTAAACAGCATTTATAAAGCAGTGCAACTAAATCTTAACTTTTGACTACAGTAAAATAATGCTCACAGCTAAAGGAAGCCAAAAGTATTTCATTATCTGCAGGCTGGAAAATTTAGACAAATCTTCAAAGACTGAGGCTTTGCAAAGCGCAAGGGGTCAGCTGCTGTACCCTACATACCTGACAACGTGCAATGTCACAAACACCAACACCAGAAGGCTGTAGCTACATCTTAGTGCCAAATATCTGGCATCCTTTTTGTTTTTACAGAAGCCTGATCAGAAGACTACAGCCAAGCCATAGTTCAGAATTTAATGATTAAGGGAACCGTTGCACTGAAAACGTGAAGCATTTCAGGTTTAAATTATGAACGATAGCAACGGCTCAAGTTAAGATTATTACACATTTTCATTCACCTTTCACTCTTATAAATAAATAAAAATGAAAGGTTGGAGAGTGGCTTTTTATACACTGCCAGCAAACAAATGCCTTAATGTATGTTCACCATGCACTAAACATTCAAGATTCAGTACCAAAATTGCCCAGGATTGCACATAGAGTGCTTTTAATTAACCAAAAAGACAAAACACAGGTTATTACCTTTTCTAACATCAGAGTCACAAGACCTATCTTGTATCAAAGATCTGCCCCAGACAGGAACACTCAAGAGGGTATCAATTTACCTCTTAAAGGATTCCAAAAGGTTGCTGAAGCTTCCATGCCTTTCACGGATTGGTTTTGATTGACCTCGCATCTTTGACCGACTGCAGTTGAACCCCCCCTCAAATAGACATTATTTATGCTAATTTAACTGAATTCAAAAGGCTCGTTTTGAGTCATCCCTTCAGGGTCACACTGCAGTCAGCAGCATTCTTCACTTTTACCACCATCCCAGCATAAAGGCAGAAAGCACCCTGGAGCCCGGGTTTCCCATTAGACACCCAGCTCCAACGCAAACCTGCAGAAATGCAAATCCTTGACTGACAAATGTCTACTGAAGAAAAGCAATCAACCTGTCTGTGAGAATTCCTGAAAATCAGGAATGCCATTAGCCATGAAGCACCTGGTATACCAGTGCACCTCAAAAAGGTCATGAGCCAAGTATAACCCTAACACACCAAATGGGAACATTTGGCTCCTTCAAAGTGCTGTAACCTCATCAAAACACTTGAATCAAAATTGACATTTATATCTCTATAAATAAAGTGTGAGCAAAAGCAAAGACAAAGCAACATCTGCAGTTCAGGGAAAGACATCAAAACAAACATGTCCCTAGTACTCAAATGTTAAACTACATGTGGGAATCTGATGATCTTTTGAATGGCTGAAAGCTAGGACACAGAGGAAAGGGCATCTTGTTTTTAAATTAATTATTAATCAATCTTTTCAGCCATCAAATCCCTGCAATGACTCATCCACTAGCTTTACCAAAGTCTAAACTGTTATGGGAAGACTGCAATTCCACTGGAACGTTACCCTCCTGAGTGTGATACTTAACCCTATATATGAAAAGGGATTTTAGTAGATTCATTCCTCTCCCACAAGATCACCAAGTCCTCATTACACCTGGAAAGAAAAATTACAATTAAAAAAAAAGGCAAAACAGATTTAGAATTTTACACTGAGAGAAACAAGAGAAGATTAAGTCTACTGCAGTTATGCACTGCAAAGCCAGTATTCTTCCAGTGACAGTATACACTGTAAATAATAAAAGAATTCACATCATCAGAAATCCTCAGTTATCATGTCACTGAATGATACAATTCTTCTACACTCATTCAGACAGTTTCTACTGTCTGTAAAGGAATTTAGAGAACTGTGGATTGACAGAAGCTACTTTTTAAGTTTACAAAATTATGAACTTGATCCTATACCCCACATCCATGCAAATCTCTTTTCAAAGTTTGACAGCTCTACTAAATAAACCGAGCTGCAAGACTGGAGCTCAGTTGGTGATACCTATGTACAGAGCTTGCTCTTTTCCTGTGCTAAAATTATATCAGAACATTACAACACATTTGCATATCTCCCACACATGTAACTTTTTGCCAGCAGTAACAAGACGACATCAAGGCTTAGAAAACGTACCAGAGATAGAACGAGAGGGTGGAGTTTCCTGCAGGAACACCCAGGCTGAAGACCAGCAGCTCCCAGGGAAGGTGCTGCCTTTCTACCAGCCCGAGGCCTTCGGATCAGGCTCCCACTTAGCAGTGTCAGATGTGAAACTCCACCCAGGAAACCAAAAGCTTCCTATTGTTTCTCCCCTCTCCATAGCCTCCTGACTACTACCAGGAAAACCGGTATCACTCCACCTTTTTTCCATACGAATGATTTACATCTTTCCCTTTTACTATGCTCAGCCTTGGAGCTGCCACAGAATACAAGGAATAGGAAAAAAAAGTCCCTGCTGGGTTATCTCCCCTAGTCTCTCCCATATGGTTTTTCTGGAAATATTTCTAGTAGCAGCCCAGAGTTCTGCTGTTGCTTTTAATCATGCAGAAGTAATACGAAATTCACATGACTACTGTCAGTTTTCCAGCCATACAAGTTTTGCAAAAACATCAATTAAAACAATCTGGTCTTCCAACTTTTACCTAGAAAAGCTATAAAAAAAATTACAGAGATAGCAGAACTTTGGAAAAAGTTTAATTTACGCATTGGTGCAGAGTTCTTTCCAGAAAAGCTTTTCATTAAAAAATTAAAATCATGACAGCACTGAAGATTTCTGGCACTTCACCTCCTCCAAAGATGCCAGTGTGGAAAAAAAATAACCTAATTGAGCCAAGTAAAAGCAAGTAATAAAAAGTCACAGGAAAATATCTGACCTGCCATGAATAAAGTGTTACTAAGGTGTGAAAGTGAATTTAAGTGATTTTGGAAGTCAATAATGGAACCCAGCGTTATTCAAGGTATGCTACACGCTAGAAATTTTAACTTGAATGCTCAAGTTACAGGGAGCCATGGCCTTCCCTCTGTATCTTTCCAGTGGCCGATTTTCACCGGTCCCACCCTACCATGACATCCCAATAGCAAAGCTCAGTTAAAATGCAAGCAGAACAAGACAATTAATCTGAAACTCAAGAAAGTCAAATATTGTGCAGGAAAATTTGAAAACGAGCCCGTACAAGTGCGACAGTGTACCAATAACTAACAGACCAAATACAAGTCCCCCCCAGTCATAAATGTTTGTTTGTTAATGATCATGTTAGCTGCAGGGAAAGTGCCTTTGTAACATAACGTGATTAAGACTCAACTAGAAAACAGTGAAATAATCAAAAATTATTTTTGTTAGTATCAAATTAGGCCGAGTACACACCACATACATGGAGATAAGATCTACTCCAGGAAGCAGGCTTTTTAACACCAGCACACTTAAGATCTAAGTTACCATGGACTGTGGAATGGAAAAATGCAGAACCGCATAAAAGGAAGGCAAACCCTGCTTACAAAATAGCAGTGAGTCAGCTCCTGAGGACTGGTCTATGACTGCTGTGAAAACAAGATGCACATTCCTTATGTGCACTCCGATTGTACAGAATGAAAACAAGCCCATCCCCTAAATATGCTGTTAATAGGATAGATGACATTGCAGAAAAGGTGTCAAGAAACAGCAGTAACACTGTTTAACCCATACAAACCTCAGAAAACATTTTCGGCCAGTGCTGATCCACAGAGCCTTTTAACCATACACTCACCTATTCATGGTTGGGGCATTTAATAAGCAAGAAACACTCAGTATCCCTGGCCTCAGATCAACCAGTAACAGCTTATCTTGGGGACACCTCTAACTCTAAAAGGTCCTTGAGATATTCTTTAGAGAATCTCTTTCTAAAATGCCATGACCCTTTAGCCTATCTAGTTCCATTATCTGTAATCAGACTATCTAGAAAACCAAGAATAAACTCCAAGGCCTTTTGTGACAAGCTGTGAAACTATTAATATTAACAAGCCATTTAATATCATAAGGAACAATAAGTAACATAGCTACTCCAAGTATTTATTTAGAGAACACAACTATATTTGCCCTCATTCAAAAATCAAAGAGAAATGGTGGGCTTTCATAACATGTCTCCCTCTTAGCAAATGCCCTTGACCAAATTATAGCTCATTTTGTTGGTGCTGTTTAGGGATATCTGGGGGTTTTCTGGTCTTCTTCTCTTTTTGCTGTTTTCAGATGTTATTGGTGAATGGGGCTTTTCCTGGTATATTGATTATTTCTGAGAAAAAAAATACATTCAAAGAAGCAATGCAGCACACATGCAGGGAAAAAAAAAAGTCCAATAAGTCAGCTCTATCAATATTACTTTGTTGACAACTATTAAAACAAGGTGCTGACCACTGAATACCATGCCAGCACACACTGAATGGAAGCACCCTGTCCCAACCTCTCTGAAAAAAACAAAAACCTTGAAACCAGCTCATTTCAGGGAAAGGATTAAAGGTTATTTTTTCAGGTGTCCTTGCACACTGAATCCCTCTGCCAGACATTGCAGTTTATCATTGCTAAACACTTACACTGCAGAAGTACCTAGAGACCTCAAGTAGGTCAGGACCTCAGCATGCAAAGTACAAAACTGATGCATAATACTCGACAGCCCTTGCTTCATCATATTTTTCTATTTCAAGGGTTTGCCTTCCCACTAGCACAGCTATTTGAACAACCCACACAAGGAAAAGAAACTCAATGACACTGCAAAAAACCCACCCAAGTTCCACCACCAACGTAGGAAAGTGCTATCCAACATATAAGGAAAACAGAAGTAGCTCTGCCCCTCATTAGGATATTACACAGAGAGATCTAGGTGAAAGTCAAATCAAAGCAGGTTTGGGGCTTTTTAGGTTGGCATACCTCCAACTATTCTAACAAAGACAGAAGAGGCTGTTGAAATAAGCTTTGGTAAATGTTTATGGATGAGAGCTCCAATGCTCATTTTCCCATCTCCTACAACCTAGACATACCCTTTCAGTGAAGGGAAGAGTTTCTCAGTTGCTACTTTCAGACTGAACCCTGGTTGAGACAGAGCAGGGGTGCAAAAGCAAATCAAAAGAAAATTTAAATGAGCTGCAGGGAGTGGAACTAGAGTGCTAAGCCTCATGTTTGCATCCCTTGAATTAGTTCCCTTAAAGGTGAAAAAATATGCAATAAATCTGAAACGAAGCTTAACAAAATGACAGAGTTCTTGGCAACCGGATTATTTTAACAAATTGACAGCCAGTTATTCCAAATCGTCTCAGTTTAAATACACATACCAGGACAGCACTATCCAGAGGAGAGGGCCAACACACTCCTGCAAGATTAGCTGTGCTTTATGTTCCATGTTCTCCCTTCTGATATCTGCCTGCTCCATCACCACCCACCTCTGTCCTCACAAATACTCACTCAGATCCTGCAGAGGTTACCCGCAGCTCCCCCTCCCATTCCCTGAGCTGAAAAGGAAAAACTGGTATTGCTGTGGACTTGACTGCAAGTTACCACCAACCAGTGACTGCCCAAGGACCAGGGAGCACAAAGACTAAGGAAAAAACTCATCAGCCAAAAGCTGGTGTCTTGACAGGTGATTGGTTCTATCACAGCCCACCGTTTCTTGCATCTAAAGAAAACCGCGTGCAGCACCACAGTCCTCCCCATCCCACCCATGGCACAGGAACGTCTGCTGCTCCCAGCCTTCGGCAGCACTACCAGCATCTCGGCCTGGTGTCACGGGAGGCAGCAAGTCACCAAAACACACGACCTGCCAAAAAGACAAAGCATGTGGGACTGGCAGATCCAGCTGCAAACCGGACAGCCGGACACCAGAGTGCAGCTCTGGTGCAAGCAGCAATCTGGTAGGGCTTCTGGGGGGAAATAGCGGGGTGGCGTTTGAGATCTGCCTCTGAAGCCCCAAACTACAATGCTTCCTTCATAGGATTGAAAAAACAAACCAAACCATAGATTGGAAAAAACAAACCAAACCCAAACCTGGGCAGTGCTCCCCTTAACTACCACAGAACTTCAAAACAGTACATGGCGGGGCCAGGGGGAAGGGGCTGTACAGGGTTTTCCTTTCTTAAAAAATTCCTTTTCGTGGAATTGTTTTTTACCCAATGTTTCAAGTATCAGTAATGTTAACAATCATTACATTCCTTATATAATTACTTGAACTGCCCATGAAAATTGTTTTGAAGTCTGCCTGGAAAAACATTTTACCTCAAAAGGTAGCAGATTCAGTTTATGAGCAGAAAAAAAAAAAAATCACTTTTTTTGCCCAGCTCCTGCAGAATGTAAGAGTTAATGGAATGGAAAAGAGACTGATGCTTTATTGATCAAAATAATTCTAATTACACATAGAAGACTTTTCCATGTTTCCGGTAATACACTGAGCAAAAGCTACTTCATGAAATGTAGTCAGATAAGCAGAAAGTTTGGGAGCCCATTGCTCAGCAACACAGGCCAGAATTTTATATATCCAATCACTAGAGGCAGTGGAATGTTATAATTGCAAGCATATTCTAGCACTTGAAATAATAAATAAAACTAGAGAAATGTATTATTTATGTAAATTTTAAATTTTTCTAAAAGAGGCCCATAAAAAGCTGTGGACAGAGTAACACAATATAACAGCTAAACCACAGCAGCACTAAAATAATTGAGCAACAAAGAGCTGTTTGTTCATTCCTTCCCTTGCAAATCTCCCTCTCTTCCCCTCTCATCTTTACTATCTGAGGTGCAAGGCAATAATGTCACCAATATCTTAGGGTATGTCCTTTTTACCATCACGTGCAAATACAGCATTACGAGACGTGTTAGGCCCATCTACGCAAGGAAAACCTGCTGCTGGAAAGGCCAACTTTTCTGCAGTCCAATCTCTCCTGTGGTTTCTCAGTTGCTGGAAGTGTTTCACCTCTCTTGAAACCAAACTGGGCATGGATAAGGAAAGGCAGACCTTACTCTTTCATGCTACACCTCACTACGCCGATTTAGTGCTCCAGTGTTCGCTCAACCTCCAAGAGAACAAGCACTCTGTGATGGTGCTACCTTCTTCAAAACAGCATCACCTACCAAAGACAACGGACGAAGCTTGAGGGAGCAACATATTGAGACTCATTTCTCATCTATCCAAAAGGCACCTCCTGAGATTCCAGTCAAGAACTGAGAGCAGGTAGGTATTTCAAAAAAACATCGCAGTATGTCAAAACACACAGCTAAGAATACTGCAGCCTACTGAATTTGATACACATCCAGTAGGAAACGGGTCTACGCACACAAAACCATGCAACAAGACATTACTCCAGGGAAGGTTTAAAGAGAGCAGTGCTGCGTTTTGACCCGGCTCAGATTTTTCTCTGCTATAGCAAGTTGGCGACAAACCCCGCCGGTGCCATCTCCTTCCTGCCCCGTGCTGTGTCGGTGCCACCGCCCGCGGCCAGGCTGGGTTCAGGCTCCAGAAGGACGAGCTGGCTGGAAGCAGCTCAGCTCACTGACCCGTGGCTGCGGGGACTGGCTTTTGCTATCAGTGGTGGACAAGTCTCCTGTCTAGGCAAAGAAATACGAGAGCAAAAACAGTGAAAAAACCACCGAAGGAGGGCTATTTTCCAGCTATTTTTTAGTTTCTGTCTCTACCGATAACATTGAAAATTCTGCTGGGAGGGCAGGAAGAAAGAAAAGATAAACCAACGCAAAAATTGTAACATTGGAGCAAGATACACAAAAGTTCTTTTCATTGCAAAGAAGTACTCAAAATGACATCTATATCTACACTAAGGAAAACATTGCTTCTGCCTTGAGGTAGCCTTGGCAATAACATTGTTGCAAGCAAAACTCAGTTAATCGTTTTGGAGGGAATTTCAATGAATTTAATTTATTTGTCAGTTAATAAGCTTCTAATTGCTGCTTCTGGTATTGAAACACACACAAGGGAAACAGCCCTTGCTCTCCGAACCCCTCACCATACCTGCTCCTGGCAGTGGGGCAACAGGACCAGCAGTCATTCTAGTTTCCAGTTGAAGGTCGGCATTGCTGCTTATTATGTGCGTATAGTAAACAAATAGCTTATACAGACAAGTTGTTCTTAAAACAAATCAAAAGCACATCAAGTGAAATGTGATCTAAAATAAGCCAGCAATGTTTCAGAATATCACTATTTCCCCTGGCGCTTCAGGATGCTGCAGCTGCAGAAATTCCTCTACAACAATTCAAGGCTCAAAGCTTATGCTCCCACAAAAAGAGGTTTCCAGGCAGAAATGTATTGTAAATATACACACACGCTCTCCATCGCAGTAACCAGACCAGAACACTTGCACAGAAAAGCCCCTAGCCGCACTTTAACATTTTGTTCATTTAACTGTATCAGCCAGTATTTTTTTCCTTGCTTCCCAACTATGCCAGCAAAAACCTTACTGCAAAAGCCCTTCTAGTAGATTGCAAAATTCTTCTGCCTGCATAAACCATTCCTTTCACAGGACATGGTGTAAGCAGTACTAGCAAAAAAAACTCCTCCCATACAAGTAGAGGAACCTGAGAAGGAAGTGGTGAGACCAGGTAACAAAAGTGTGCAAGTGGGAAGGGTGAAAGCAAAGGAGAGCATTGCATCAGTCCAGCTTATGTGTACAGAAAAAGGCAGGAAGCAGTAACTGCCCTCACACCACATTTGTGCCAGCAGAAACTAAACTGCAAATTCACAACACTACTACAAGAAGTAACAGCAGGAAAACACTGCACGCAGGTCAGACTGACCGACTTGACTTTGATAGACCTGGCATTTTGTTTTTTATTTGCATTTTTGTGTCATGTTTTGTGTAATGTATAATCTTGAGAAACAAACATTGCCTAGAAACTTAAGCATAAGCCATTCCATTTATGTCAAGTGGATACTAATCCTATTCCCCCCAAGAGTTCAAGTGTCAGTTGTGTTAACCGTTTCACTACTGATAAGATACTTAGCACAATTTCTTTGCTAAAACCGATCTCAGAACTCCAAGCTGTCTGTAAAAGCCTCTTATGAGCAAAACCATCCACGTATTCCCCATCCAGGAGTAAACAACTTTTCTACTCTTCCTAATGAGCATCCCTGTAATACAGACTCATCCTGGCTATGTGAAAAATAATACTAAGAATAGAAAAATGTGGGTTAGAAAACAAAAAAAAATTTAGGACAGATTCAGTACACTTTTAAGGACTTGCCCGTCTCTGCTTCCACGCAAATATAAATCTTCTCTGTACTCCCCTCGCCTTTTTTTTTTTTTTAAACCCCAGATCTGCTGCAGGTTATCCAGCCTGCCACATCACATCAACACACAAACCAGTAAGGCCTGGCTGCAGAATTTAGGTCAGCTTGTCTGTGTAGTACATAAGGTCTTCCACACAGCCATGAATTTCCTAGTAATGCTTCAATAATCCCTCTTCATCCTGCTATGCAGCTATTTCACTAGGAACTGCTAGCTTTCCTCTAACTCCCCAACAAAGATTCTCCACAGGAGGTATGTTTGCAGGCCAATGAGCCACTATCTCTTCCTTGGGAAGCAGGAAGCCGGTTGTTGAATCAAATAAATGCTGATTCTTATTTCCCAAAAAAAAAAAATTTAAATAAATAAATAAATAAATAAGAAGTATTCACAATGGATACTAGAAAAAGACTCCCTTTTTTTTAAACCACACCAGGAAAGGTATAATCAGAGCTGAAAATTACCTCTAGAACACTAGGAATAATTTTTGTAACAGATTTTAAACAAACCCTCACTGCTTCCACCCAAGTCAATAAATAAAAAGATAACAAAAATGTGACTAATAAATTCAGACAGTCTAAGCAACAGATGCTGGTATTTCTGGAGAGACAGCATCCCTTGAGGTGAAAAAACATTGGGCCTCTTCAAAAAATGCTCCCTCTAAAAGTGAATTGCATGCCACTGCCATCCCAAGCATTGTACAAGCTCATAGTAAGTAGTAGCCCTGTTCTTAAGGGATCTTTAAGGGTACTTTGCATAAAAATACGCAAAGTCTTTTGAAAACATGGTCCTCAGAGCAGGAGTTCCACATAAACTGGAAGGTACAGTTATATAAGACAAAAACCCCAAACTGAATACAATAAATCAAAACCTTGAACTCTGACTTCATACAAGATGAACCTAACTAAATCTTCTCAAGTATGACAATCTGAAAGGTGTGAATGCAAGAATAAATACCAGTTTCCAGGAATGGTTATGGACATCTCAGCAAATAAAAGCACACCTAGCAAGCTGACAGCTGGTTTTGTCTTAAAATCCATCAGTTGGCTACTACCTCTCTGTCCTCTGTAGTCCCCACATAACACTGTGCTCATCGAAAGCTAGAACTTAAGTCTCCCTACTAGAACAAAGAATAAAGCTGAGGAAAAACCTTTCCTCAAGACATCAAACTTCTCTTCAACATTCAAACATTTGTTAAGAGTATTCCTAGCCCATTCTTTACAACTTACATGAAGGCTGAAAATGGTATTTGCAAACACGTACTGAGCTGTACTGCACGTTAGATGTGTGTCCTAGGTTACGATGCAAGATGTAACCAAAAGTATGTATTCTATTATCATCTTCACAGGCTGTTAAAGCAGGTGGGGCAGTGCTCATTATCTCCTACCATGACACATCCCTGATAACTCCCTCCGGGAGCTATCGAGGACCCACTGCATGACTCCTAGAATTCCATCATCCCATTGTGAGATGCTCCACCTAGGGGGAGGAACCAAGCATTCCCACCTGGATACAATCTGGGGTTTGGAACAGCACAAGCAGCCCTCACCTACTGGATTCCCAGAGGACAGGGGCTACATCCCCACCACTGGACGTTCAGAGGAAGACCAGACCTTTCTACAGGATCACCGCTTCAACAGAGCCACTTCAAAGAGGACTGCAGCCACCACTCAATCGGACTGCTACCACCCCCCTGCCCGGCAGGGTGTCAGGTCGTATCCTGACTCTGTCAGGTTAAGCCAGTGTTTCTGTATTATTGCCTTGTTATATGTATTAGTAAAGAGCTGTTATTCCTATTTCCCATATATTTGCCTGAAAGCCCCTTAATTTCAAAATTATATTAATTCGGAGGGAAGTGGGTTACATTTTCCATTCCAAGGGAGGCTCCTGCCTTCCTTAGCAGACACCTGTCTTTCAAACCAAGACAATGTGCAAATCAAATACCCCAGAAAACATGTTGCATTTGTTTATGTTCACCTCAGATCTGTTACAGAACTCAGATATATAACATGCAGTCATGCCAGGCCCACAGATGTGGCTGTCCTTACTGGACCTCCATTGCATCAAACATGTTAACAAGACCTTCTAAAGAACGTAACTTTTTAGAACTAATGGTCATCCATAACTTAACTCTGCGTCAGACAACTTCTCCCATGACTGGCTCAGTACCTGATCAGGCTGTGCTTCTCCACCTTCCTCCTCTGGCTTCAGCAGGGCTGAGCGCTGGCTCCTGAAGGCTCCAGCGGCAGGAATACCAAGCCAGATTCTGACGATCACTTTCTCATTTTGACAAGCGCCACAGACTCCTCCTATATAAAAACAAACTGCCGTGAATCAAACTGGCCAAATAAAGCAGTCATGGTAGCAGGGGTCAGAGGATTGACACTCTGAAACACAGAAGACAAAAGTTACTCATCCTTTTGCTGACAGTGCTTAATCTCTGGGGAAGACTGAACGCATCCTTGTTTTAATAACTTTGGAACTACTCTAAATGAGTTGTCCTATTCTTGAAGGGCGTAGATCACAAATGAGCAATTTGTCATTTCCCAAATATTTTCTTGAACATATTGGCTCATCCTAACTTAACCAAGAGCACTGCTATTTCTACATCATCACCTCCCTACACCACCACAAAAGCCAGACCAGACCCCAGTGCCATTCTAGCACAGTGCATGTGCTCCACACAGACACTTTGATGACACTTCAACTGCTGCACTACAGCCATATGCCGGGCAAGCAGACCACCTTGAGTCAAATGAGCTACTTGGAAAAATCTCAGGAAAACACCTCTGTCCTCTGGGATGAATAGAGAAGAAGTGAGATTGTCCCCTTCCTTCTTCAGCCCAAAACTTCCACCAGCCAAGACCCAGCACTGCTGCCTTCACCTCCAGAGACCCGGAGGCTCCAGGGCTGTGCAGAGCACACAGATGGAAAGCAACAACTCAGCAAAAAGAACAGCCAGACTCCAGCAGGTAATTCATGAATATTTATTTTAGTTTGTTGCTTATTAAGTATGCCTTGTTATAAATCAAGTATTTTACAGTAATTGCCTCCAATCAACAAACACAGGGAAAGCTGCTATGTAAACCAACGCTGTTCCATATCCAAAATGAGTCCCTTAGCAACAGGCAGGATTCTACAAGGCTCTGGGTCCGTAGCCGGCTGGCTGACACTGCCTCTCTGCCTCTCCTGCCCTGGCTGCGCTCCAAGCAGCACCACTGTGTGCCCAAGGCGTTCCTAGCACTGCCAACCACAGCACACTGTGCCAGGGTGCCAACTCCAGTGCAGCAGGCACTCGCTGCGAGGGTAGCAAGGCCCAGGTACGTGGTACAGGGGCAGCCCTCCAGAGCAGAGGATGCTCCACATCCAGGGACAGCCAGATGCATCCCCTGCTTCAGCCCCCAGCCCATTGCCTCCACCCCAGCAGTGGCTGCAGCAGAGCTGCTCTGCCATAAGGGTCTGCACCCAGCACCAGGAGCAGTGCAGCTCACCCACTTCAACTGCTCCCAAACCACTGCAGAAAAAAACGCAAACCAAGCCCCCCCCGCCACGTCTCCCTCTAATTTTTTTCCAAGGCTTCTTCAGGGCTGGCACCCACTGGCACTCAGAAGCGCACAGGAACGAGCCCTGTGTCAGGCTTTCCACTGAGATCATTTTAAAGGTCAGCAGGAACCTGCTGTTCCAGGTTTCTTCTTAGCAGTAGAGACCCAGGATAAGGAGATGGGGAAAACGCTGTCAAATCCTCAAATAAAATACGCCTCATAGACTTTTCTTCTTCAAAGGGCTCAGGGTGGTCAAGTGGTCTCAGAAGAAGTAAATCTCTTTATGCAGAACTGGAGTTTTCAGAGACTCTTGGTTTTTAAATACACGGAGGAAAAAAACCTGTGACTAGATACTTTCCAAAGGTCTGTTGCAAGTAGGCTTCAGAACAGACCTTTGGATCAATACTTGAGGTCTAACAGAAAATGCTCTCATAGCCATGGGGCCATTCACCCTGGCTGCTCCTGTAACCCTTTATTTCACGAGGTCATAAAGCCATGTAAGAAGGGCCTCAACAGAGCTCATCATGCCCTGCGATCCCTCCTCAGCAGCCGCCTCAATGGCAACAAACCATTTCTGAAAACAGCAGGCAAAGGCAGTTCCCACCTTCAAAGTAGGAGCACTGTGTTTTCTGAGAATGTATCAGCATTTAAGGAAAGGGGCCAGGAGAGGCTGAACAGCACCACCACCACACTTGGTAAGGCATGGAAGAACAGGAGAGCTTGTCTTCAAGAGCTGAATCACAATCTGAAAGACTGCTGAGGTCCATCACCACCACCCTCCCCTTCCCAGAACAGGCTGAGCACATGGATTGGATCATACCTGGAGGAGATGGAAAGGGAAACAAACGACAAAACACTTTAAAAATTTTGGTTTAAAACAAACAAAAGAAAACAAAAACCAAACCAAAAACCAATCTAAAAGCAGAAAAAGCAGAAATTCTTATATAAATCGCAGCAGTTCATAAGTAGATGTCTGGGCAGTGCCAAGGCCAGTGAAGGATTCTTCCCTGCAGTTCTTAACACAAAAACTCTCATGGATTTTGTTCCAAATCCCATTTGACAAATTCTCACTTTATGCTACTTCCTTCACCTCCCTCTCCCACTTTTGAAGTGACAACCTCAGTTTATTAAAAGAAAGCAGCATCTTTCTTACAGAAACATCTGCTTTGATACAAGAACGCACACCCACTGATACAGCCAGTATGTGAGACTGTGGCTATGAAGGAGATTAAATAAGGAGCACACGCACCACTTCTCTTCTAACCTCGTCACCTCTGGCACTCATTCACTTCAATACTTTTCTTTCAGGGCCCTACAGCATAGGGAAAGACACCACATTTACATTGGGGTGTTGGCATCAACCAGTGCCAATTTAATCTGAATCACAGCCAGGCACTTGGCACTTCAGGCATAACACGTGCAACCTCCAAATGCCACATCCTATATACAGTAGCCTACATGTGGCTGCCTCCATTTGTACAGTCACTTGATCAAACATCTTTTCCATTAAGAAAAACAATACTTCGGATGCTTTTAACAGGGAAATAATCATTGTTAACAGAGCGAAAGAAAACCTAACAATGCACTTAGAACAAATCATTATGAACTCTGTAAAGAAAGGAAAAGGAGGCAAGTCAAAGTACTTGGGGGAAGAAGTAGAGATTTTGGAAAAAAAACCCCAACAACCTCAGCTAATTAAATAAGTGAAGCCGTTCCAGTCATTAGGGGTTTAATTTCAGCACAATTGAATAATTCTCAGTTCTACATATATCTCCAAGTACCCAGACAACAGCAGACATTTGACAATCTCTTCAGTTAAAATGCCATCTTCCTCCCTTGCTGCTGCATAACAAAAACAACAAACCACCAAACAGGAAAAGTGTCATGCCATCAAGAGAGAAGAAAAACCCCAGCACAGATACCTACTACAGAAATTCTGTCAAAAGTAGCATGTAATCTAACCGGATAAATACCAGATTTTGTTGCTATCTCTGAGCGAAGTTTTGCAATCAGCTGAAGCTGATTTGTGGCTACCCTGCTACTTAACATTCCTGCTCTCTCCATGGTGTGTGCCTGGGAGAGGCATCCTGCCCAAAGCAGAGGGTGGGCTGGAAGGCAAGACTTCCCCTTTCAACAGCAGTGCAAGCTCAAATTTGCTCCAGCTGGTCTTGAAACCACACTCCCCTTGGAAAGCACCTTAGGCATTGCTCCTGCTACATGGGAGCCTACAGGATCCCACTGCCACTCCCTGCAGAGTTCACTGTCCATTCTAGGGCCTTGCTGCAGATTTTCACATGATACCAAGCACCCCCCTTAATTTGGGAGTTCCCTGTAATTCCTCCCTTCTCTTGGTGGCCACCTCCTCTTCCCTCATTCACGAGCCAGAGGCTGTGTGCAAACTTCTCCCCACTTCCTTTCTTCTGCTGCAGACAGCAGGAATATAACCAAGACATCAACAAATCAAACCTTGCTGGTCAAGCAGGCAAAACTTCTCCCTGCTACAGCTAACTCATTGTCTGACCCACAGGCAGTAAGAGAGGGGGCTGCTGCTGGTAGCTCTGGTATTACACTCTTTAGCAGATACGCAAGCCAGATCTAAGATTTTACAAGTTCAGATAGCAAACAGGTAAACAATCAGACACCGAAGAAGTCTTAGCGTGGATGAGGTGACAGAAAGCAGCAGCTATCGGAGTGTGGAGGGCCATCATCCTCTCTTCACGCACAAAAGAAACTGCAGAGAAGGGGCACTCTGCTCCTCACACTGACCAGCTGCACACTGGCTGTTTCCAGGCTGCTCGGGGCCACCGTGCACACGGACAGACTACAGCCTCAATATACAAATGAGGCACGTGCAAAAACCCTTAGTCAAAGCCAGGCTTGGACCAATTCAACCTGTAAGCTTCAGGTACCCATTACAATTGCTACAATGAATTTTTTCAAATACTTTGCTTTCAAGCTGACTCCAAACAGGAAAAACTCGGCTATTCCACTGTGAGCTTGAAAGTCTTGTTTCTGGAATGAGGCACCCTCAAACAAACAGAATGCATACACTTTTCACTTCCAGAACAGTATATACAACCTCATGCTTTCTGATTTTATGTTATATTTACTCACACTTCTCTCCACAGTTTTGTTATCTCCTTTTCTTGGCCTCACTATTACTATTTTCTTTGGTATTTTTGCATGTTTCTCCTGTTTTTATTTTCAGGCTTTACTGTCTTTGCTCTCCTCTGGCCTCAGTGGTTTCTTCCTTTAAAATTTGTTTGGGTTAAACTGATCAATGCTAACAAAGACACTCTTAAATTCGCTTCTCAATCTAGATGCATCCTAAATTAACTTTCACTAAAATAAACATAGCACAAATACAAGTTGTAAACACTGGAAATAGAATCTTGTCCAAACCTGTGCATTTTTCACTTTCCTGATTTATTATTAGCACAATTTTGTTCCAGTCCACTTCTTTTTTTCAAGAACACTTTTCTTCTGTTATTCTTCTGTTAGACACTTTCCTACCCCCTTTTCATTGGGACATCAGCACTGGCTAAACTCACAATTTCTGCAGCACCAACAAGCATTTATGTATCTGCATTCCTTCACTTCCTTGTTTCCTGAGCCAACAGATTTGTTGTCAGAAGGATAGAAAAGGAGAGGAGCAAATCTATCAAGCCAGTTTTCTCTCTGCTAACAATGCCAACGAGAGAAAACTATGAAGAAATTTAGTATGGGTTATAAACCAGCAAATATTACTTTAAAAAACTCAAGCGCATGAAAAGTTTCATTTCCCTTTTGTCAGTTCCTCTGCTAAGCTAGGTAGGTTAGGCTTTGTTTCTTAATTTAATTAGTCAGAAAGTAAGTACATAAAAGTTTCTGGATGGCAGCCATTGAGAGGAACCCCGTATGTGGACTTCTCAGTTTGTATTTTTAAACACCAGTCAGATTAACCGTGAAGTCTGGTTCCTCCGTGCATCTTTGATGAAGGCAATTGCTAATGCATGTGGAAAGTGTGTGTAACCATAGTGGTGCTTGGAAACAAAGCAAGCCAGTGCACTACCTCTAACACTGCTCACTCAAGTTTTAATGCAGAGACTGCCAGAACAAAATAATTCCTATCCTGCCTTTCCATGATCTGTACACAAACCGCCATTTAAAAATATGCAATGCAGACTTTTTTTTGCCATTATTCACTGATATTTGCATTGGTTTAGTGGACAAATTTATTCTGAACAATCCAAACGACATCAGCTTAACACTGTGTTCCTCCGTGCAGGACTGCAAAGGCAACAAAATGTCTATTACATAACACTTCGGTATAAAATATTAATTTTCACAGAGGAAGCTCTTGAACCGAAAGGTTATTTTCAATGATTAACAAATCAGTGTTGTATAAGCTTGGTTATTTAATCAGTGTATTTGAGACAGACAACAAAATGTTGTTTTTTTCATGTTATGCTATTGGCATAACATGAAAAAAAAAAAACCTAGGTGCACACATCAAAATATATCCATCCCTAGCACACAAAGATCCAGCAAGCCTGCACCGGGGTAATTGCAGGCATCAGCATTTTTTATACAAGTTCTCATTCCAGCTGAAAGTGTTTAAGCTTCCTTTCCTTCCTGTCCTGCAATGGATGAAGAACAGGTAGATATTCAGACATCATATTCGTATACACAAGCCGTGCACCTGTTCTCTCCTTAGAGCAATAATCCCAGGTTGGACAATCACTGCAGTGAAAGTAAAGTGCTTCAAAATTTTTTCCACACAAAAAATCCTCGTTTTTAACAGGCATGTTGGTATCTGTGCCACTGGCCAGACTTGAAAACACCAGAGGCGTGGCAGCCCTGGCTTCTGTAGGACCCAAGGGCAATCAGGAATACCTTTTATAAAGAAACTTATCTCAATGCTGACTTGTAAAGAATGAAGTTCAAGAGAGGAAAAAAAGACAAACCTAGATCTTGGCTGTGACTTTGTAGCCATGAGGTTGCATGAGGACAGGTAGAAGCCTGACTCACTGCTTCATCAGAAGGACTAGGAAGAGCCTTCATGTTGGCTTTTTTTCCTTTCTCTATGTATCTTTACATAATGAATGCAGGGAGGGGGTTCACCTTGAGCATCACTGGTCTCCAGCAGATGGTCTCATCATATTTACCAGCTCCATGTGAGTCTCACAGGTAAGACATCTAAAACAGCAACAGACACTTTGGTCTGCCTCATCCATGGTCTAACCACGCAGGGGAAATCATCAGGAGATATGATTCAGACAGAAAAATCCTGAGCAAATGAGTAGAGAGATTTTGAAACTCCAGTTTGAGAATGGTGCAATTTTTTTTTTCAAATTTATACGCACAGCGAACAGTTTGAAGAGGTATTTGATAGGAAAAGGTAACAACAGCATTTAACTACCTGTAGTGCCCACCCCTTAGGTCTGAGAAATCTTCCACTGCAATTTTCTGGTCTTCAAAGGAGAGACACCAAACTTTTGACGAGAAGACCATACACAGAGGGTTCTTTTTTTTTTAAAACACTAACAAGGAGCAAGGCAGATCACAAGAACCAGACTATTCCTTCTTCTACCGATCACACAATGCAAAACGCAAGACCACGATGAATAAACACAAATGCTGTCCTCACCCACTGCTAGATGTCACATGCTTTCAGCCCGTATATTTCTTTCTGCTTCTTAATCAGAGCTACGTTCAACAAAAAAGGGCCTCGGAAAAGAAAAAATATCTGAGCAACAACTATCCTTCCTCCTCCCCTAAGGGTGGCTGTACTTTACACCACGATTGCTTCTCAAGTCTTGAATGTCGCAATTACTTCAGTCTCTAAACAAATCACTTCTGAGGAAAGAGCTCAAGTGGAAAGAAGGAAAATTAGTTTTGAGGCTACATGAACAATGTGGTTTTGTATCCTGATTTATACTTGAAGAGGAAGAAGAAGGAAAACTAAGGTTTTTCTTTTAAAACAGTTCTAACACACAAGTCCTTGGTGCAGCCATACTTTCTTCCCATACTACCACTTGCCTCCAAGTGTTGGGCAAAAGTGGCATTTTGCTGGCTTGATTTCAAGAAAACAAGTTCTCTCCTTCCAAGGATATCTCCCTGAACATTCTGGCAGCTGCTACATGAATGTCTTTTCACTTCTCTTCCTATCCATTTCCTGAAGGGGGACAAGAACCTGTTCTTGATATGGCTGAAGAGAATATAGAAATAAATGAAAAGAGCTTCAATTATTTTAATTAAATAAATTTGTGGTGAGAGAAAGATTGAAGCACTGTCAGTTAAAATTAATGATGTGGAAATTAGTATTACTGACAGTATTAGGTGCCAACTTGACTTGTGACGCACTTTTCTTTTTAACATGCCAAACCCAAGACGATTCTCAAGAAGTTAAACACTAGAAATCCTGGCTTTGTTCTTTCTTAAATTTATTTGTAATCTCTGAGGGGAGAAATTGTTTGGCAAGCAATCTGTACCTATTCTTTGCTATATGGTTAAAAGAAAATTGCACTCAATTTGCTCAGACCAAAAGATCTTGAGCCAAACCCATCCCCAATGCAAGCAAGTCAAACTTTTAAAAAACGTAGCTCAAAGTGCTCCCAGGTGAGAGGCACAGGACAGGCTTGAAACACTGATTACAGTTGCTTTCACGAACTATAATGCTCGTAGCTGCTAAAAAACTGCATTTCACAAACATCTTTCTTTGTTTTTCAGCCCTGTGTAGACCCACAGCACCTCATCATCGCAGCCAAGAATAAGCAAGATCAAGCAGCACCAGTGTGACCCTAGAGAGCCTCGTGCATGCATGTGGACGCATGAAACTATACACACATGGAAAATCAGTCATGGACACAAGTCTTTGCATGGTGAAGTCCACAGACTTTCCACTGTTTGTTAAAAAAAACACGTTTAAAATGTCAGTTATGCAAAAGCACAGACAAATCTTTATCTAAATATAAGGTTTCTGAGGAAAAATATTTCCATTTTTCTTAACACAGCAATAGCTTTTTCTTTTTATGTTGGTTAGGATATAATCTTCCCACCATCAAGAGACAATAAATAAATAAATAAAACAGGAAGGAAAAAAAAACACGAAAGGAGAACTGTGCAGCCCTATTTCAATACTAGCAAGAAATGGAAAAATTTAAATAGCAGAAACTGAAACAACAGCTTTTGTTCTTTCCACTTAATGTTACTGTGCTATTATATGTAATATCTGAGTATAACAACTATTGCTAATTGTGTTTTATGATATTTAGGGATCTGCAGCAACTTCATGAATTAACTGGAAGATAAAGATTGCTTTTTTGAAAGGAAATGAAGACCTTCGGAGTTCAGTATTTTGTGAAATACTAACTCTGGAACTCCCTTTTTTTTTTTTGGCACCCAGTTGAGAAACTTGTTTACTGAGTTCCCTCATGTTCCCCCATTTGTGACTCAAGCTACTTCTCAGCAAAACAGCAGCCCCACACAGATGAAGTGCTTTAAGCCTCAGGACACCAACTCGGTGATCCCAGCGTCCATGTACCTGTATCAAAGCTCCCCTGTGGCTCTTAGAGGTGCGGGAGAAAGCAAAGGGAGACCATGGGTTGAGGTGCTGAGTCAGCACTCTGCCTGCACGGCATCCCAAGCCAACCCTCAAGTAGGCTGCAGAAGCAGGACCTGACACAGCCGCTGGTGCCATCAGAGAACACTCAGCAGGTGACAATCTCGGCCAGCAGTACAGGGCCTGATTCAAAATCCACTTATTCCCACTGTCTTTAACAGACTTTGAATGGGACCTCAATGCACAGAAGGAATGGGAAGACCTAGAGAATTTAAAAGGATCAACTTCAGTGCAGTCCCGTCTTATAAAACTGCGCCAAGCCACAACGCGCATAGCTGCAAGTGCCTTTGACCACAGGGATGGACATACCCTTTTCTCCACTAGCCTTTATTCTCTTATCCTCCTGTCACTGGCAGGACCTATTGCAATCCCAGCACAAACAGCATTAGCTTTTTTCCTCCCTATCCAGGCACGCAGTCAAGAAAACTGTCCATAAACAGCAGGCAGAGCTGTGGTATCTCTGTACCACCACTTATGTACTACTACACAAGAGAAGGAGGCAACAGGCACAAAGGACTAAGAAAGAACTGGAATACAAGAACTATATTTCAGGTGTATAGCTATGTGTTAGTACAATGTTCACTAGATAATCTTTCCAGGGCAAGCACCCAAGTGCTTTCACTCTCTCTGCATTGTTATTACAGAGGTTGGTTCCTATTAATAATTACCTTCACTGACTGCAGCACACAGACTTTCTCCATTGCTGGTACTGCTGCTTAGAATTCCTTTTCCAGATCCCAACACACCGGACAGATTACCATCCCCTCAAGGATGTCAGGACGGGTAGAGATATCTGTTGTTCATACCTGGATCTTACAAAACAAATGACAGCTTAATGCTGCTCCCTTCCCCACATAACCTCACATAGCCGTTGTAAACTTTCAATCTTTTGTGTTGAAGTAATCACAATTACAAATAACAGCGTCTATTTAATATTCCCTGCTACTATGTGCAAGAAAACAGACACAGCAAACAGACAAGTGTTTTTGTCACTAAGCAAGATACAGGCAAAGCACCAAATGAGTTTACTATAAAGGCAATGTCTGCCTAGAGACACAGGAAAAAATTCTGTAAAGAAGATATAGCCACAGAAGCATACTCCTAGGTCAGGACCTCATAAATCAGTTTCAACTAACAATAAAAGGTTACAGGGCATTTGTAAGGCACAAAGAATGAACAGGATCCTGGCCCCAAGTAAGGCTTGGTGAATTAATTTAAGATGGCAATCAAGAGCAAATAACACATCACTAACCTTACCCTAAGTTTGAAGAAAGGGGGCTTCCTTTGCCTCCAGGAAGAGGGGAGGGGAAAAAATAAAACAAAACACCACCACCAAAACCAACAAACAAGACAGAAATAAAAGAAATAAAAACAACACAGAGAAAGGGACTTAGCTACCCCATCTGCCATGAGAGTGCTTTTTTGATAGCTCAGCGCTATGGGTTTAAAATCTCGGCCCTGTTCATGCAAATTTCTCCCACCCTAAAGCCCTCTCTTCCAAACAAGGGGGCATAGCCATTCCCCAGCTTCGGTTTTAGAGGCAGAAAATAATATCGTTTCCTTTCACGGTGACAGACAGAATGCTGAAAAACCCCAAAATACTTCCCTACAGCGTTCGGGGTTTTTTAAAGCTGTAACTGGCAATGCTCATGGGTAGCAGGTATCCCCAAAGCGCTCTCTGCACCAGCAGCTGAGTCAAGTAAAACATCACTTTCAGCACCACCATTACAGGAAGTACTGCTAAGACTTATCCACCAAACAACACCACCACCACTACCGTCCTCCATTTTCAAGTCTGAGTATCCTACTTCATGGCTTTTACACACTGGGAGCGTCCAGAGGAGAAAGTGCCACGGGCTGCAGGCGTGCTGTAAACGCAGAGCCTGAATCCCCCCAGTGACCGCAGACCAGCTCCCCTAAAGGATGCTAGGCGAGTCCCAAGCCTTCTGCGTCTGAATTCGTGTTTGTTTAGGAGCAGTGGCAGCACTTGTGACGGGGGAAATGGAGGTTACAAGACAAGAGCTGCTGTGCCAAGCTCAGGGATCGTAAAGGAGCAGGAGTCGGTATTGCCACGTACTGGGGAGCAGGGGGAAGGGAGGAGACGCGCCTCGAAAAAACAGAGATGGTTATCTGACAAGGGCTGGTTCTGCCCTGAAGATGTGCTTTATTGACTGGCTGGGGCCCCTTTAATCTGCGTGTGCTGCAACACGAAGCACAGCTGACCCCACACAAAAGACGCACAGCTGGCGGCCCCCACAGGGGCCGGATCCAACCCCACTGGCCTCGAAAGGGGCTCGCAGTTCCAGCCGCATTCCCCAGCACCATGCTGTACTCCCAG
>VZTA01026673.1:0-25340 GCA_013398855.1 Mohoua ochrocephala
TTTCCATTAGAATGAAATGAGATTGATCTAAATGCTGCAGGCCACAAAACCTTTTGACACATGCTTTGGTCGGGGTCAAGACAAGACAACAACAGAAGCAGAGGGAGCATATGCTTACAGTGATATTTTTATTAATATTAAATATATATATTAAAATAAAAATATGTTTTAAAACTACACGTTGCAAACATCCTTCCCTTGCCATTTCAAAGGATCCTTCAGAAACCTCTCTTCCCAGTGGAAACCAGAGTTCCATTTTTCTGTTTTCTGAATATCAATCTTGAGTAAAGACCAGGTTTTCCCTAGAACTTCTAATTAGCACATAGACAAAAAAATTAGTCCTTTTCCTTGGATGTGGAGAAAGAGAGACAAATACCACTGCTTTTAGTCCACCATTCAAATTGTTTCCCTCTCTAACACTCGTATGTAGCTTTGCACTGCAAAAGCTCTGTCATTTCCAAGTCCAAGAGTTATGATAATAAGCCGGATAGAGCTGGAAGCAACATGAAACTAATGAAGAATTGCATTTACAACTGGACTTTGCAGGGGAACAACAAAAGCCTTGCTGAAGGTAACCATTGGAACAACTTCTTAGTTTTCTAGACAGATCCCAGATGGAAGCACAGAATGGTTTGGGTTGGAAGGGACCTTTAAAGATAATTGTGATCCAGTCTGGTTGTGTTAAACCATACAAACCACTCTGGCAAAACATATTCCTTCAGAACAGCCCAAAATATCTCCTCTGTCTACGCACATTAATACTAATTATAACTGAAAAAGTCCATTCATGTCCTCAAGTGCTCCAAGTCCTACAAGTCTGTTGCTACAAACTGCATTTAAAAATACACGATATTGACACATTGGAGCCATTCCCCTCCAAGCCAATATGTGAAAGCACTGTGACTAAAGTTTCGCACTTGCTACCGAAGAGCGGTCTGGCACCCAGATCACGGCAATCGGTCCTCCTGCCCCAAACAAACCTCTGCTGCTTCCAAAACCTCCACTCCTTTGGCCATGTTTCCCTTTCCACTCCTCCTTCAGGCTTCTCTCCATCTACACACTGGACAGAACTCAGGGAGGCAAATTGCAATTTAATTCTGTCTTATGTGCCCTTTCCGGATGGAACCAGAATCAATCCAGACACTTTCTATAATCTTTCCTCCTCACAACACTTCTTCCTTTGGATGTCAATCGCTGAGGTGCACACACACCTCTGGGACAAGTATTACTGTTCTCAGAACAAAAACTAGTTAACAAGTCACCACTTATATAAAAAAGTTAGAGTATAAGATTAAATTAAAACTCTAATCATATTTAAATGTAAGATTGGAAATACTCTGGGAGATGTCTGGGAGGAGTCTTGGGTGGAACCCGGAGGAGATAGTTTCTTTGAAAGAGGAAAACTCTTAGGTAGTTTCCTTGGAAAAGTCTGGGGCTGAAACCTGGGATCTCAGGTCACTAGAAGAATTCAAAGAACCCTGGGAGATGCCTGGAAGGACTCCCAAGTGAATCTTGGAAGCGAGATCTGCTATTTAAACAGCAAAAACATCTCAGGTATCTTCTCTGAAGGAGTCCAGGGCTGCTGCCTGGGATCTCAGGTGTCTCAAGTAAAGGTGGAAACCGCAAGAGATGCCCGAGAAGAGTCTCAGGAGGATTCTGGAGGAGACACATTCCTCCAAAAGAGAAGAATCTTCTCAGTTAATATTTTAGTTATATTAAAATTTATCTAGACTTTCAACCAAAATGCACTTCTACACCTCTAAGCTACACACATACATTAAAACTTTTATATCTATCTTCTCACACAACGGCTTTGCCCACCCCTGTACTGAGAAGACAGCCACCACTTCTTTTGTATTGCTGACCCTTTTCTCACAGTCGTCACACTACAACTGCTGCACCACTACTAACACTCCTCCCTCAGGAGCAGCTTCTAACTGGCAAGACACAGCCACCATTAAAAAGTTACTTTTAATCCCCAAGACAAGCGGCAGGCAAAAACAGACACTGAAAATTGCAGGTCCAAGGTTGGTTTCCCCAGTAAAGTTTAAAAATAGATTGGTTTTAGTAATCAACAAAATACAAGCAGCAACCTGCTTAAGACAAATTTATACTACAGGAAAAAATATTGCTGTAGCATCAGTTGATATAAATACATCATCATATAAGTTATTTCATTCCAGTCATGTTGAGCAGCAACGAAATCTTAACTCAGCAGCCAAAGCAAACACATCGAATAGCTCATTTCTTACACGCAGAAATCTCACTGGTATTTTTACTTGCAGTAGTGGTGCTAAGTGCTCTTTCAAACAGAAGAAGGCTCAACAGTCTCCCAGCCACAGACCAGAACACTATGCTTATCAAAAAATGTCCTAATTGCCCCCTCTTTCACCTGTCCCACCACTTTCTGGAGGATCCCTGTAAACACTTTGAATAAGACAGCCAAATCCTAGATGTGAACTTCTCTAACAGAAGATTCTCTAGCGTCAGATACTTAATCCAGTTATTTTAAAAATCGAAGTCATGAAGGACGCACAAAGATCCTATTCATTTTGCCAAGCAGATTTATAATAAGAGCAAAAAAGGTTCTTTATTAACAATAAAACATAAAGCCCAACAGAAGGTGAAGGCATTTAGCTATAACCGGCAGAGAAAGATTCACATACAAATGAGGAAGTGAGCTGAGACAGTACCTGTTATATCAGCTAAGAAAAACAAACTGAATCAATTTACAAGTTAAACTGAAGTTGAAAAAGAGCAGAGATGCATTTCAAAAATCCTTATGAAATGTTACAGAGCACCTTCTGGTGATGCTGACTGGGCACGGAAAGGAAGACAAACTAAAAGAGCGGAAAACACAACATACGGGATGCACCGAGTGCAGTGAAACAGGAACAACCTGCAAAACCCCTGAGAGTTTAGGACGAGCTCTGAGCTGCCTGTGGATGTGATCTCTCCCACAGCACCTATGTACCTTATACCTCATTCATCCAACTGCCTCCCTATGAAGAGACCACTGATTTACACCACATTCCTCCAGAAAGTCCTCCCCCCTCATTCAAAGATCATTTCGACTCTGAATTAATGACCTTACTGTTTTTCTCCCATATCTCTGTATGGGGGCAACCAACCTCCAGGCTTTAGTTCTTGCCACCCCTCTCTGCAAGCAGAGATTCCTGTTTTTTCAAGGAATCCCCCTTATGAAGGCACATACACATCCTGATGCTTCCCAAGCTCTTCTCTGACCAGCTAAGTCAGCTTCCTAAGCCACTCATAGTGTTATTGTTAATTTTAAAGCAAAAAAACTCCCATGTTTCTCTACTGATCCGTTTTTCAATAGTCTGCAACTATTTTATGAAGTGTGGAAGCACAACACCAGAATAGTACACAGTGTGTCAGCACCACTCTTGCCATACAGGGAAGGATAACCAGCTCCAGTACTCAAGTCCCTTTATCTCATTTTCAAGCCCAAGACTGAATTACCCTTTTTCACCGCAGGACTGTAATTAGGAGGTCATGATTTCTTTGTCCAGTAGCCCTCCCAGCCCTCTCAATTCTTTTTGGGTCTGGCTCGGCCTGTGTTACAGAGCAATTAAAGTTGCTCTTCTCAGTTGGTTGCTACTCATCCTTATCTACTGACCTAATAAAAACAAGAGGATTGGACAAAGATGTCAGTAGATCACAAAGTAGCAACAGAAGGAATGAAGTGCAAAATAAGAGCAATTTCAAACGTTGGTATCAAAAGACCCACGAAAACATGCTGTTGACTTTTCAGTGATGCTTTTCTGAATTTTTTCAGCTTTTCCCACAAAGTGTTTAAAGTTGCTGATAATTTCTGGGATTTTCTGATTTTTTTTTTGAGGTGATAATATATGAAAATATCCCACATTGCAGAGCATCTGAGAACCTGCATCTGGACTTGTTTTGACAGATGCACCGCACTGTTTTTCTGGAACAGTGTATCAGAAATTGTAACTATAAAACAAGGCACACACCTAATCTTTACTTGTCTAGAGCAACCGGGGATAGTAGAAATTGTCCCTGCCCATGCAGGGGATTGGAACGAGATGGGCTTTAAGGTCCCTTTCAACCCAAACCATTCTGGGACTCTGTTCTGTGATTCTAAAGATACAGCAAATTGTTGTGGTTAGCAGCTGTTAACTTGTCATATCACACACTAGCAGCCCCAAAAATTATACATGACCATTTGTTCACAGAATTCATGCAAAATGACTCAGCCCTTGCCTACATAGTCTGCAGCGGATGACACAGGAGTTCAGTCTTGAATCAATTCAGCATCAACCATCTCACCCCAGTTTGCCAACAGTGGCGTCTATCAACTCCGATTTTAGCAATACATCTGCTAGAACTTGGACTGAAACCAAACTCACTCCATATCTGCCATCAAACAGGCAAGGGATCTAATTACCTGGCAAGATTTCAAATATTAAAATGGAAAGGGTTCTCTATTCTGTTACCAATTCCCCTAGACAGCCATTATCTTATTAAAGGAATGCTTTTTAATAAGTAAGATTTGTTAAAGTGGTTTGTGACATTACTAAAGTGGGGAGCATAAGCTAATTTATAACCTACAAAAACCATACCAGGTGTCTGTTATATTGGCCATTAACCACAATCCTATTTAAGCGGCTAAAAAGGCACTACAGTTGTATTTCTATAAAATCCGTGAGCTGCTCCTTGAGGAGTTTCAGTCTTAGGTCAACCTTTTTAAGACATTTGGCGTGTTAGTCCAGTTACAGCTCATTTTGTTAACTATTACTCCTGAAAGCACAGAGCAAGCTTGTGCAACTTTTTGACCTGAGTATCTGAAAGAGATAAATAAAATAATGAATAGAATGATATCTGCTACCAGTTTCTCTACACCATGATCAGAAGTGAGCAGGTTTGGCCGGGGTCATGACAGTGGCACAGAGAAAGAGGAAATCCCAAGATGGTCTTGTAGCTTTACCAGTACCACCCTTGACTGCAGTGACATGTTTAGCACCACACTCCTGAGACGATGTAGCAAAAATGAGTTAAGTGAGCTAGAACTGGTGAAGGAGTGATCCAGAACACGCTGCTCCCACAGCAGAACAGGGGCCACTGGCAGCCGGTGACACCCAAGCTTGCAGGGGCAATCCCTCGTGATGAGAATAAGGCAGGCAGAGCACGACTCACCAGATTCTCTATGTCTGTCCGTGCCAACACGTAGGTCCGCACGTTGCTGTTCTGATGCAGAAGCATGTACAAGAGAAGAGTGGCTTGATCAGATTTCTGCTGCTCGCACAAAGCTGTGTACAGACTGTTAAAGTTAATCTGGAAAGCATGTGGATTTGATGACGAAAAAGCAGTGTTATCTGAAATAAAGAAATAAAAGAAAATCTTTAACAAATACATTTATCATTCAGTTATTTGTTAACTTTATAAAATCTCTGGGGGAAATATTTAATACACCACAGTAAGGAGGAAACAAAAATCACACATGACTCTTATCACCAATGGTCATGAACCATAATAGGGTCTCACAAAGCTTCAGTTGTGCCAAAAAGCCGAGGTTGTCCTCCCATATGAGCTTGAGTAAGACCCCTGTACCTGCACAAAACATTCACCTTTTTTCATAAAGCAATTTTGTCCCTTCACATGGCTTCCACTGCTAAGAAGGAATGTGATCCCAGGAGCTGCTGGAAGAGCCTTCTCTGGAACCAATACAAGAACAAGGTCTTCTCTGGAACCAATATATCAACAATATACTTCCAAGCCCTGCACCTCAAACTTCCAGGTTTAGTTCTCTGGCATTAAGGTGGAGTATCTCCCACACATCCCCTTCTTGGCATGAAGGGCAGATGTACATAGGTCAAGATTATCGTGATATCTCAGTGAAACACAGGTGTCAGGACTTCAGAGATGTGTAGTGGGGAGTTTTGTGGGTTAAGTGATGTAAAACATCACATCATATTGTCTGACATCCCTCAACGTAACAGCAGTTTGTTCATAATCACAATATACTCTCTGCCAGAGCTGGAAGCAAAAATAAAGCAGATTTCTGTTCACAGAACCTTTACCAGTTTCAATAAAAATGTCCATCTGCACAGACTTCTGAGGTCCAGAAATTCCCCGTGGAAACAGAAAAGGCTAGTACTTAAAGGAGACTTTTGAAAAAGATGGAGAGTGAGAGAATTTTTACATGGGCAAACAGTGACAGGACAAGGGGGAAGGGTTTTAAACTGAAAGAGGAGACATTTATATGAGACATTAGGAAGAAATTCTTCCCTGTGAGGATGATGAGGGCCTGGCACAGGTTGCCCAGAGAAGCTGTGGCTGCCCCATCCCTGGCAGAGTCCAAGACCAGGTTGGATGGGGCTTGGAGTAACCTGGGATAGTGGAAGGTGTCCCTGCCCATGGCAGGAGAGTTGTAACTGGGTGATCTTGAAGGTCCCTTCCAACCCCAATCACACTGCGGTTCTATGATTTTTAGCCCATATTCTTATCGAAGTTTGCTTAAGTAGCTCTCAGCACAGAAGAGCGTGGCAGTCGTCACTTATTTTGAACAACATTTCCACCCACTTTGGACGGAAAATTGCTTGGAAGTGCTGCAGGAGCCCTGCAGGAGCCCTGGCTGCCACTGGTTTTGTGGGGCCCAGCAGACAGCGTGCCGGGGAGACACCGCTCCTCTTGGCCAGGACGAGGCGGGACAGCTCCAGCCATTGAGCAGGAGGCAGCAGGAGGCCCTGGAGCAAACAGGACTCCTGCCTGCAGGAGTTGGGAACCACACAGAGACGCAGCCCCGCGGCGATGGAAACCCTGCCTGTCCCAAAACCACGCACCCGCGGGCGCAGGAGAGACTCCAACCTGCCTTTCCTCCACCACTGACCACGACTGTGGACCAGCTGGTTTAAAACCTTCCTGCTTCGGGCAGGAATTTCCCTTCAGGAGGGAAAACCTGGATGTAGACAGCAAAATCAGAACGATTCAGCCCTTGGTGCCACAGGTCGTTAGCTGAGAAGCACTCATTGACTTTGCAGCTTCACTTCTGTGCATGTTTAAGCTGTGCCACTGGGATTTACAGCGTTTCACTATCAGTTTTATTACAGGATACTAAAAAGCCCAAAAAAATAAAAATCTAAACAGAATTAAAGAAACTTACCAGCAACATCAGCACGTCCTCTATTATTCTGCAGAACATTAAACTGATCAACAGAAAAATTAAACTATTCTAGACCATGTAGAAAAAAACCACCCCTATCCTGAATTCTTCTAGTTTTGTCCCAATTAAATTACAGAAATTACTTTAACAAAAATGCCAGTTTTCCTTTTATAGTATATATTATGACAGCAACCAGCCTCTTTTTTTCGCATTACTTTCCTCTTATGAACCCCTCAGAATGTTCACAGAAATCAAATTTAAGCTCAATTATGGGTATTGCTAGTGGGAACAAGTTTCTGGGAAACAATAAGTCATTCTATCAACATACACATGTAGAGAAAATACAGCTTTTCATGGTACATTTGACACAAAATAAGTTCTTTTAAAATTTTATAATGATATATGTATAGCACGCTTTAATGAAACACATTACTGGCTACCGATGGCATGAAACAAAGTCAACCAAAATGAAACATTAAAGGAAGCTTGCAGTTTAAAGACAGAACAAAACAAAAACGTTATCAACAATTTGATCTCAGCCACCTGTAAACGGTACCCAATAAATCAAAGAAGCATGTTAGGACTCAGAATTCTTCTTATGAGAACAATCCTCCACCCTCACAACCCAATAAATTTTCCTAGGTAATGGTGAATTAATTTAGAGCTCAACCTGGTTAAAACTTAATGGATGAAGGAATACAAAAACTCCCCAGAAGAGAGTGCATAACTCAGGATATTACTGTGGCTTCACAGGTTGTCACACAGCTCCCGAGTCCTGTGCGTGCTGCCAACCTGCACAAAGCCAATGAAAGGTAAAACCACATGGCTCGGACTCAGAGATTTAAGCACAGATAAAGCACACACGGAAAACAGTGGAGTCCCCATCCCAGGAGGGATGTAAAGGCTGTGGGGATGTGGACTTGAGGACATGGGGTAGTGGTGGCCTTGGCAGTGCTGGGGAAATGGTTGGACTTGGAGGGCTTTTCCAACCTAACTGATCCTGTGGTTCTGTGAAAAGCGCAGGCTGCATGCTGAGCTATCTAGATAACCCAAGCTGTGTTAGGGCATTCCCATGTCCCAAACAAAACCCTCTGCCAGTCAGTGCCACATGGCACCTGCAGTTACCTGACACACAGACTGGAACCTGCCTTCTCAAAATCCAGACAAGCACCAAAACAACTCTGAAACCTCCCATACAAACAAAACTCATGGAAGTGTTCACGTTTAACATTTTACTTCTTACTTCTGAAATACAAGAATACAATCAGCGAACCCAGGTAGCAACTTAATTATTTACCTTCTCTCTAAGGAACATGACTCCAGGATAAAAAGTGCTACAAATTTTTAGGGGACTCCCACAGACTCTTGGATAACCAATCTACTTATAAGTCAGTTTTATGTCTATTTTACGAAATTATAGAGTCATAGAATCATCAAGGTTGGAAGAAACCTTTAAGAACTTCTAGCCCAGCTGTAAACTGGACCAGGATTATGAAGCTTTCCAGTATTTCTCAAGTCAGAGGGACAAAGTACACTCCTTCTGTCCCCACCATTAAGTTCCAGCAGCTGAGGAACTCCACCTCAAAACTCCCAGAAGAAAACATGCTATTATTGCTCTTCCATGGGCTTGCTGGAAGGACAACAAATCTTGGAAAGAGAACCTCTAAGCAATCACAGCAACTTAAAACTCCATTTCATCAGTTCAGGCTCAGAAGCAAGAACAGATACAAACCTTGTGTGTTCTTGAAGGACATGATGGCTTGCCTGTAGGGGTTCGGGGTGTCTGGAGCGTCAGTCAGGTTGGCCAGGACCAGCAGCAGCAGCAGGCTCTGGCTGGCCAGAGGGGAGCACTGCTCCAGCTGCGCCGACGCTTTGCTGCCCACCCCACCCAGCGTGAACACTGTCCACAGGCCAGCTGCAGAGAAAAAAACAACAAATAAAAGGTTTGGTCATTTTTTAATAAACAAAGGTAGGCTTAGATGAGATATTGGAACGAAATCCTTCCCTGTGACAATGGGGAGGCCCTGGCACAGGGTGCCCAGAGCAGCTGTGGCTGCCCCTGGATCCCTGGCAGTGCCCAAGGCCAGGCTGGACAGGGCTTGGAGAAACCTGGGACAGTGGAAGGTGTCCCTGCCCATGGCAGGGGGTGGCAGGGGATGAGCTTTGACGTCCTTCCAGCCAAACCATTCTCTGATTCCACAACTGTACATTGTGCATGTACAGCTCCAGCAGGAAGGCATAATGTATGAAGCCAATGAAATGTCCCCAGAGGCTGCTTGAAAAAACTCTCATTATCACACTGCTTAAATTTTGATGTTTGAGCCTCAAATGCAGAGTCATTTTCATACTTACAGCACTAAAAAGAATTAACTCCAATACTAAACTCCTGCATTTGAAATTCCTGTTCCTAATTACAGGAGCATTGGTGAACCCAGATGACCACTTACACACCCAAATAAAGATTAGAGGAGAAGGAGCATCAGAGGAGGATTAGAGGACTCCCCTCATCCCCGTCCAGCAAGTCCATTAGTCCTTATATCCTTGCCACTGCTCATGGGACTGTACTACAGCACTGAAAAAAACTAAGAAAAGCACCAAAACTGAAACAGAGACGCTGCAGACTCAGCATTATTGGGGTACAAAGTCAGAGGAAAGGACAAAACCTCTACATTTATCACATCTGGGCCCTTGATACATTCATTCCAAGGGCGTAAGGAGCAGCCCCTCCCAAACACACTGTATTAGATTCATCCCCAAATGCCTGCCTA
Organism: Mohoua ochrocephala; assembly: GCA_013398855.1. NCBI lineage: Eukaryota > Metazoa > Chordata > Aves > Passeriformes > Acanthizidae > Mohoua > Mohoua ochrocephala. Next base: position 9,913 of record VZTA01026673.1, read on the forward strand.
GCAGTTCATTTTTTGAGCGTATCTTGAAATTGCATGGCAGAGACTGAGCATTTCATCAAATTACTAATTTAACAGGTCAAAGCTTTGAGTTATACAGGAAAAAAAATATAGTTGCTTCTACTTAAAAAAAGATAAATCCTTATTTCCTCTTTTAATTAATGCCTAAATCAAAAATTAATTACACCACACCTTCTTAAAGAAAACAGAAAAATTAAGAAAGTTTCATTTCCAATCTTCTAGTCAGCAAGATTCAAGGTATAAATGATAAAAACCTGTAAGCCATTTGAAGGCAAAACATTAAAGTATAACCAATTAAAAGAATTTCAAGTACTCTTAGCCCTACAAAATTTCAAGCCATCCAATGAGTATTTTTCTTCAAATGTAATTATACAGTCAGATTATGTAACAAACCAATGCTCCCTCATTAAGACAATTGCAGGGCAATTACTGCCATGTCATGGGCAAGGGAGCTAATGCCACTCAGTGTTAAGCAGCTTGAGAGAGTTCTTATAATAAAAAGTACCATAATTGCAGCCTTCTTAGCAAAAATTTCATGTTACATTAATAACCCTTTACCACCATGTTTTTCATCCACTGTCCTTATCAGAACGAATGATGCTGACCATGAAGTTAGTTTTTAAGCTCACATGAGTTAACTAGAAAGGTGACATGCAAAGAAACTATTAAAAAAACCCCTGAAATAACCGTACATTTATCATTACATGTTAAATAAATTAAAACTCATCACATTTCCTTTCTTAAACTTTAGTATAGTTCTCATTTTTAATTTTCCACCACCCCATCCTTCTGTGGCTGGCATGTGCCATTACCACGCCTTTCCTCAATAGTTAGGAAAAGAGGGATATGGCCAAAACACTGGTGATCTGAACCCGAATCTTCAGCCAGGGAAAATGAGGTCACTACGTCCGAGAGAGCTCTGCACATTAATATGTGACCCAAGTAACCTCCTGAAGTTGTCTCGTGTGCTGGCAAGGTCTCCAGAAAACCAATCCCATGTAACAGGTTCATAAAATTCCATTCACTTGCAAAGGGCAGTGTCACATTAGGTGCTAAGTATTGGCTGGTGCTCCCAACATACTCAAGTTAAAAGAGTTTTAAAGGAAAACATTGTTTCTGATCATAAACATCGGATTAAAATGCTAAATAGGTAAAGAGCCTGGGAGGACAGAGAGACAGGCAGTTTCTAGCTGTATGCAGTAGTATGTTCACAATACTTGAAATAATACTTTGTTAAACCTAATTTTATATTTATGCATATTTCAAAATTACAAAAGTGTATTTAACTTCTTTAACAGGCAAAACAAAGTAACTTATGCTGCACTCCCTTAGAAGCTTTCCTCACTATATTCTTTTTCAGATCTGAAGTTAACAGAAAACTTAGAAGAATATACACTGATACAGCACGGCCAGAAAAATATTTCAGATTCTGCTTCTTTGGAACATCACAGGGGAAAAAAAAAAACCAAAACAAAACAGAATAAAAGGAAAAAAATCCCATGTTTAAAAGGGATGAAGGCCAGGTTGGACAGGGCTTAGAGCACCCTGGGATAGTGGAAGGTGTCCCTGCCCATGGCAGGGGGTAGAACGAGATGAGCTTTGAGGTCCCTTCCAACCCAACTCATCCTAGGATTCCATGATTCTATGAAAATTCCTGTTTAAGCCAACAGGATAGCCACAGATGGCTGCAACAGTACTAGTTCTGCCTGGCATCATTACAGGCATGAAGAGAAATTTGCCTAAATGCTTCAACATATAGACTGGATTTCTTTCACATTGAGATTTTTTTATTTTACTTCCATCCTCTTTTCATTTTTTTATGTATCACAAAAGAAATACAAATTCCAGATGTTTTTGTAAAGCTTTCTACATCTCTGGAAGGTGGCAAAGGAAAGCTAGGGTTCTCAAAACTAAACCACTACACTGTGAAAAGGAGGGAAGGGTAGATTACCTGAAACAGCATCATGAGGCAAACTGCTTCTGAAGATTTATAAAGTCTTGAAAAGGCTCTACAGTACCAAATACTACCTTTCTGGTCTTAATTATAAGCCTGATGAAGACAATAATCCATAACCCTAAAACAGTCTCTTCAATGTTGTTGTGGTTTAACAGCACACAGCCAATCATTCTCTCCTTTCTGGTGAGATGGGGGAGAGAACTGAGAGAAAAGGCAAAACTCGTGGGTTGAGATGAAGGCAATTCAACAGGACTGAAAAAGAAGGGAAAATGATGATGATGATGATGATGACAATAATAATGATGATAAAGGAATACACAGAGGAAGTGATGCACAGTGAAGTTGCTCACCACCTGCTGCAGGCCCTGAGAAGTATCCACCCACCCTTGGCCAATGCCCCCCAGTTTTATTGCTCAGCATAACAGGATGTGGGACCAGTTGGGTCAGCTGTCCTGGCTGTGTCCCCTCCCGGTTCCTTGTGCCTTAAGGAACTTTGAAGCTCATCCAGTGCCATCCCCTGCCATGGGCAGGGACACCTTCCACTACCCCAGGTTGCTCCAAGCCCTGGCAAACCTGGTCTGGAACACTTTCAGGGATGGGGCAGCCACAGCTGCTCTGGGCACCCTGTGCCAGGGCCTCACCTCCCTCACAGGGAGGAATTCCTTCCAGAATTATGAGAAGCTGACAAGTCCTTGATTCAGTGTAAGCATAACTCAGCAACAACTAAAACATCAGGGCGATATCAACATTACCCAGCACTGCAACTCTATCCAAGCAGAAAACAAGACAAATATTTAGGTATTTGGATCACTTATTTAATTTCTACAGTCTACTGTTTTCTGTAGAATACTTTTAATTGCATTTCTCTAATATTTGTCCATCATTTCTAACTGCGTCCAGCTCCGGGCTCCCCAGTACAAGAGGGACATGGAGCTCTTGGAGTGGGTCCAGTGGAAAGTGACACATATGCTGAAGGGCCTGGAGCATCTCCGTGCCCAGGAAAGGCTGAGGGAGCTGGGGCTGCTCAGCCTCGAGAGGAGCCCCAGCCGAGAGGGGCCCTCAGCCCTGGCTGTCCCTGGCTGTCCCTGGCTGTCCCTGGTTGTCCCTGGCTGCAGGGAGGGCTCAGGGCAGGGCCTGGGCTCTGCTGCGGGGGCCCAGCAAAGGCCCCAGAGCAACGGGCAGGGACTGAGCCCAGCAATNCCCAGCAATTCCCCCTGCACAGGAGACAGAACTTCTGCCCTGGCTGTCCCTGGGTGTCCCTGGCTGCAGGGAGGGCTCCGAGCAGGGCCCGGGCTCTGCTGCGGGGGCCCAGCAGTGGCCCCAGAGCAACGGGCAGGGACCTGAGCCCAGCGATTGCCCCGCACAGGAGGCAGAACCTCTGCCCTGGACAGTGCCCAGCCCTGCACAGATTGTGAAGAGCAGGTGTGGAGTCTCTTCCCTGGGGACACTCCAGAGCTGTCTGGACACACTGCTGTGCCCTGAGCTCTGGGATGGCCCTGATGGAGCAGGGAGTTGGGGTCCGATGTCCCACTGGGGGCCCTTCCAGCCTGACCAGCTCTGGGATTCACTGATATAACTTTATTTCTTGATTCAGTCCCACGTGGAGCCACATTGCTAAAAGTTTTGTCAATTACAGAAGTGTAGAATTCTGCCAATTATTTCTGGGAAATACTCAAATACTTTGATAAGGAACTGACTGCTTTTACCTTTAAAACCAAATGAACAGATTCATTTTTGCCCTTCTCTTCCAGCAAACTAGCCACCACAGATTTTTTGTCCCTTGTTCACACAACTCTGTGTAAGGCAGAGCAAGAAAAGCAGGTCATAAGAGCAAAGTATGTTATTTTGCAACAGAGAAGCTGAGATCTTCTGTAAGACGGCTGGAAACACAGTTTACAGCCATGAAAACAAACCCAGGACTTTAATCTAGTTTGACAGTCTGTGAAACAACACTTAATGGCAAAATGAAGTTATGACACAGTCATCAAAATAGAACTTTCTTTCACCTGACTGTTATTTGATGTAAACACAACTCTGCAGAAATCTCAGCCTAATGCCTGGTCTCTGTTACACAATGAGATACAAATAAGGTTCATGTTTGTACCTACTTTGAGGAAAGTTTAAATGCACTTATTTATAGTTTCACAAGACTAAGAAGAATTTTAAGAGTTTGATTTTGAAGACATTTGGAAACCAAGACTGCAGAAGGCACTCTAAAAACTCATTACACTCATATAAAGCACTGCAACTTACAGTCAACAACTTCTAACACTGTCTACCATTATTTTAAGTCAGCAGATCAACGGACTGTGAGCTATAATTGATTTTTGAGCTCTCCTGGATTAGTTATTAAACTAGTTGTAATTCTTCTGCAAAACATGTACTATTCACCTTTCAACCTTCAGTGTCAAGCCTCGGAAGACAAACTCCCCGACTTCTCACGCTGGACAGAGCATTAAATTAATGCTGAGGAAATTGGAGTTACTTATTTCCAAGTTTCTTTCTAAGAAATTAATATTGTTTGGGTTTTTTTTAATCTAATAGTAGCTGAAAAATTCAATTAAAGTAATCACTGAACTTCAAGCTTTCCTTTGAACATCCTTCATTGCATTTAAATATAGGCATTAAATTGCAATTAATACTGGCAAAGCCTTTTTGATTATGCTGCCGTCTCTCCTCACTGGAGCTTGGTAAGAGGGCAGATCCTTCCCTCGTTCCCCATCACATAACCCGTGTCCTCTCAAACATATTTAGCATCCTCTCAATGAGTTTTTTATTGCTTTTGAAATTATTTTGCCAAGGGCACCAACTTGAGGTGCAGCCCCAGGGCTGCTTTTGACACTGAATAGGACAAAATAAGCATTTCAGTAGACATGAAGATCTTCAAAAGGTCTCTTGATCTCCCCCTGTCATTTTGACATTTCCAAAACAGCAATCCTGCTCCCTTGTTGCAAAAATGGAAAGAACACAAATACATGAGGTTACAGAAGCTGGCAAAACCAGTGTTAAATATCAGAAAGAAAACTCAATCACAACAAAAAAAGCCCAACAGAAGAAATCTAACTTAGGGTTAGTAATACATCCAGGTCAAGTCCGAGCTCCACATTCTGCTTTCCTGTTTCTGGAACTTTTAGCATCCAGAAAACAGTCCAGTGCTGCAACAGCATCTAAGGCATCCCTAAATACAGATGATGATGAACTAAAGCAAAAGTGATTTTCATTGCATCTAATTGATACCATCGTGTACTTCCTCCACCGAACCCAGTAAATAACGTATTATTAAAAAACATTACAATTACTGTTTAATTCTTGTTACACTCAAGCAGCAGCACTGGGAACTTGAGTGTTGTTTTTTTTGTTTAACGCTTATTATGTGTGTCACATTTCTTAAGTCAATTCAATGGTTCTCACACTGTGGTCTGATGAACACTTTCTGGTGGCCCATGGAGAGCTGGCAGTTCACATTGTGCTGGCTCTTGTCCTTGTTTCCAGCTGCTACATTGTGTTAGAAGAAAGCTAAAAATACATAAATACTTTCCTACGATTACTTTTCCATGCAAGCAATTTCTCAAGTTGCCACGGGGATGTTATGTGATAATGAATGGGAGAGGAAAAAGAGGTCCATGGAATCATGAACGGGGATCAGTGAGGCAACTGCTGCATCAGGGGCATTTTATCCTTTATAAAGCACATCTTCAACATCTCAGATCTTTAGTTAAGGAACTCAAACTGCAAACCGTGAGGAACGCAGGGTATACTTGCTTAAAAGACTGTAAAAACAGCAGAGGGAAGTCCTATTGCAGATTTGGGAGGATTCATTACAGAAAGAAACTAGCAAAGCTGAAGTATAGGAAATATGGAATCATTTTTATGTGGTTTATGAACCTGCACATTAAATATTCCATTCCAGAGCAACATTAAACTCATCTGTAGCATAAACACACCGACTTGCACACAAACTACAACCTGTGACTGAAAAAGTCAATCTGGTGACTATAGACTTTTTAAGTAGGGAGATTTTAAAACCCAAAGCACAAAAATGGCTGTCCTAAATACTACAGTAACCTTTTGTTTGCAGTCACTTTTTAATTGCAGTCACTTTTTAATTTCAACTGACCCAAGTGCTCATAAATGATAGGTTTTTGCAACATTTCACCTGGCATGGTAACACAAATGGCAAAAGTAACAATTTTTAATTTTCAGCAGTATTTTTGATGCTCTTCAATGTCCAGCATTGGAGTTACAGAATTAACCCAAACTAGCTTGAGACATAGGAGAAGTTTTACAGACAGCTATAAATGAATAGTTTCTGGACATCGCACAGTCTAGCAAAACAAACTTGAATTTTAAATACTGGTAGGCTAGCTGCTCTCTAAGTCATCAGCAAGGCTGCAGCAAGAATTCACACATGGGAGACACTAAATTTAAAAGCATTTTGAGACAACAGCTATGTACCAGTCCATCACGACTCTATTTCTTGTCTGGAAAACAGGAATGGCACATGATGTGTATCAGAGTAAACGTGTGATCACTTGGAACTGCATATTCAGGCTTAAAATCCCATCCAACTACCACTTAGTCCCCAGTGAAAGGTCAAAGTCACACAATTTACACAGATGATTGCCATGGGCTTTATTTCAGGTGCTGTGTTATATTTCAGCTGCTTTACTACTATATTTTAAGTATTTAACGCCTAAATACTACAGGAAAGTGACTGAAATGCTATAGAAAGATTAAGTGCATGTTTTAGATTACTTCTTTAAACGTTAAGAAGAATTATAGAAGTGATTTAAAAACCAAGTTATTTTCTTCTCAACAAATCACTGCAACAGAACAACTGCTCTATATTTCACAGATTTCAACTGGCTCATTGAAATACATGACTGAGTATGACTTAATTGTTTGAGGGCTTTCACACCTAATAACACTATTGTGTAAAGGAGACCAGTATTTCATCCTCCTTGCCAAGAACAGCAGAAGGTAGTTGTTTCTGTGGAGCCAAGCTCTGCAACACCAGCTCCCTGCCTGCCCCACTCCTGCTCACGGCCCCTCCAGCTCATGTCTCTGTGTACCCACACATTTAACATACATCCCAGGCACTCCATTTTTTAATGTCCCCCATTGCTCCCAGTGCTGCAGCAGGACAGGAAAGCCACAGGGAATGGCTGGGGTGGAGGAGCCACTGGGGAAAAGACAGCCCAGGAAATCTCCACATAAACCCTCCAAAGCCAGAGAAGCGCTGATGAGTCTGAAGTAGCCGGGGCCGTGATGTCATTAACACATTCTGGAAGCAGTTCTTCAGGAAATGAATAATGGAAGCAAGTGAAATGCAAAGATGTATTAGGTAACTGTGTCCATCCCTTATCCATGCAACAGTGTTCCCTCCAGTACGGCTTGTTACACTATCCAGTCTAATTTTAAGGGACTAGTAATGGAGCTTGAACCACATCCTTTGGGAAGAGTGTTCCATAATCTAATAAACCTCAACGTTAAGATTTTTTTTCCTAACGTTCAGCTAAGCATTACTTTGTTCAGCTTCATCTACTTACTCCTTTAAGTGGTTCTATGTAATACCATAAAACATTTCTGCCCCAGTTCAGTGTTTACAGCCCTTAAATAAAAGGCACAGTCAGGTCTCCTTTGTTGCCCAGCCAAATTACATACACACATTTTTCTTTCCTTTCTTTTAAAGTCTTTTCCAGTTTGCTTCCTGCAATTAATCCCAGCTCCAATACTTTGCACGACCTTTCAAATGTCATGGAACTGAGAAAGATTGCAAACACTAAATTGCACAGATTGATAAATAAGCGTATCCCTCATTTCACTGAGAAAACAGTGTTATTTCATTTTAAACCATTCATCTTCCTTTTTATCGCTAGATCTCAGGAGATCTTTACTGTGACATCTGAAATGATCCAAGCTTTCCTCAGAGCAGGAACCCCATCTATTGCATTGTAACTCTTTTTCTTGTTTTGAACTCTAAAACAAGGAGACAATCATCTTCTCCCAAGACCACGAAGCTCAGCTGCAGACTTGCATCCTCCTGAAAGCTTTTGACACCACAGAGGTATCAGAAATGTAGAAAGAGACCCACAAAATAGTATGCAATCTGAAAAACTACAAAACATTCAAAAACAAAGTCAATACCTGTAAACTCAGTGAAATCATATTACCTATAACTATATATATTATTTACAGTTGGACTTGATGATCTTTGAGGTCTTTCCCAACCTTAACAATTCCACGAGTCTGTGATAAACGTAACATTTTCAGATGGGGTCTACCTCTCTTCCTTGCCCAGAGATGCTGAAGCACAGAATAGCTTTGCTAGCTGGAAATCCCTGATGACATTTTTATTATATGTAATTGGAGTATGAGTAGTAGACATACCCAGAGACAGACACCTTGAAGAATTAAGTAAAGCAAATTACATAATACACTCCTGAAACAAAAGGCCAAATAAGGCTGGGAATAACTCTAATAAACCATTAATTCACTTTTAGAAATATATTAAAAATAACTATAGGAAGGGAACATCTAAAACAAGGAATCTTCACATTTTTATTAGCCCAACTCCTGGCCCGTTGCTGGCAACACCTATTTCAACTCCTCTGGACACAAGTGATACAATTTCTGAGATGGAACAATACTTCTGCTGCACACTTGAAGACGATCCAGTATAACTGAAGCTGCAAATGTGACCACAATATCAAGAAAAAATAAATAAAGGTTTTATGGTATTATACAAGAGCACAATACCACAGTATTATGACTACTTGGAACTGGGAAACTAAGTGCAAGCTTGAAGAGAGTGAGAGAGAGGAAAACGAATGAGAAATGTGGGAAAAACTGCAAATCCACCCAGTGTTGGATTTAATTTTAGAGGAACTGTCTGACTCAATCATCTATCAGCCTTGGAACAGCAAACCTCACGCCAACAACAAGTTCACATAGTGAGACATTAAAAGTTGTTGGATGGTGGGGTTTGGGGGCTTTCTTTGGTTTGGGTTATTTTGGTGGGATTTTGGGGAAAGGAGGTTAATTCTTGGAGGGGTTTTGTTCAGGCTTTTATTTTTAAATTACTATTTATTTAATTATTTTTGTTTTTAACAGAAAACTCCTCTGGCTTTTGCCCAGGGTACCATCCTGGTACTTTATTTTTCTTGTCAGAAGGCAAGGGAACACAGTGAATGTGTATAACTCAACCAATAGTGGCACTTCAGTAACATTTTCTGTCAACTCAATCAGGCAAAATATGAGGCAGAAACAAACATAGAAACATGTTACAAAATAACCATCTTGGCAGCATTATTTTTAAATAGTGCTAATCAGGGTATCAATATTAACTAATGCTTTTGATGCAAGAGCCTCAGGAGAACTTCATCCCCACACAGAGGAGGGAAGGGGAAAGAAGAAATCCAGACAAGCAGTGAAAGAAGTGACCTGTAAAGTTGCTAGACAGGTCAAGGCATCCAAGAAATGACTTTTCCAGAGCAGTTAGATTTTTATATCAGTTAGTGAGTTTAGCACACTGCTCCTGTTGGCTTGTTGTGACTGTAGGCATTCAATTCACCTGTTTCTTGAGACATGAGAGGAACAAGATCAAGTGGCTTCAAAACATTCTGCTTAGCAGCCTAAAAGAAATATAACAAAACTGCAAAGAGGCAAGGAAGACCTAAAGTTTTTCTGGACTCGACTGCCTAAACCACAAGATAATTTTCACCTTTCTGACTCCTTACTTGTTAAACGTATGCAGCTCAACTTCCATGGCAAAGATCACGACAATTCCATGACAAGATATATTCCTTGCTGGAGGACTTGAGAGATCATTCTTGCCACCACTCAGGACGTCAAATCGAGGCTGACATTCAGGTCTCCTATGATGACAGCCTGGGACAGCTGGGGGTGTTCCCCTGCACAAGAGAAGGCTCCAGGGAGAGCTCAGAGCCCCTGGCAGGGCCTAAAGGGGCTCCAGGAGAGCTGCAGAGGGACTGGGGACAAGGCCTGGAGGGACAGGACCCAGGGAATGGCTTCCCAGTGCCAGAGGGCAGGGCTGGATGGGATCTTGGGAAGGAATTCCTGGCTGCCCAGGCAGGTTTGGAGTTCTCCTCCCTGGAGGCTTCCAAGGAATGCCTGGACATGGCACTCAGTGCTCTGGTCTGGATGACAAGGTGGGGATCATGTACAGGTTCGACATGATGGTCTTGGAGGAGTTTTCAAAGATTAATGATTAATCCTTAATCCTTAATCATTAATGATTCTGTGATTTTGTCAAAAAATTACTTTATCCTTTCTCCAGCCTGTTGCTCATATGCCAGATATGAGATCCCTACCTCCTCTTTCGTCTCCCATACAAAACTAAGGAATAGCTAGCACAGTAAAGCCAGCACAGACCTGCTGCTTCCCTCCTAGACCTAAGTTTCACTCCTCCAAACTTGTGAAGCACTTCAGCACTGGTACCTGCAGCAATTCCAGCCAGCTTCTCTATCAGCCTTCAGGAGAGCATTCAAAACCAATTAAATAAAACTCCTAATATAAGCACAGCTGAAAAACTCGGGAGTTACACAGCTTAGGAATGCTCTGGCTGCCACCCATATTCCTGAGATCTGCTCACACTCCTTGGAGCCTGCCACCTCTCCACAGTGCAATGGGCATGTTATTTTTTAACCCAGCATGTCGCATGTCCTTATTTTTCGTTTAAGAGGTAATATTTTGCTTGCGTGAGGTAACTTCTTCCTCTACACTACCTGCTGCACCAAGGAAGAGGGAAACTCTGAGTGCTAATTCTCTTGCTTGAAACCTGGTCCACCAGCAACTGGATGGAGCAGGGAAAGTCCCCCCTGGATCCTGGAACAGGCTCGTGGACCTCACGAGGTCTGCCGCATCCCGAGCCTCACTGGCACAACGCTCTGTGGAACACACTTCATGAAAACTCAACCTTCAGACAACTTTGCTGCCAGTTTTTCAACAAGTTTCTGCTCAACGTATGCAAACGGCAAGTTTTGGGACCTTGTAACTTGGCCAGATTTAGTAAACTTTAAGAGGGATTGTAAATGGCACATCTCTATCCACAGCTTCACTCCCCTAAGCCCCCCTTCCCAAATCTCAAGAGCCTGTTCCAAGGCATGAAGGCTCTAAAACTCCTCAATAAAACAGATGTAAGAATTCAGCATTGGTTAAGTAACATTTTTCCCTAACCTCATTCTCAGAAACAGAAGAACTGTTTTCAATTAAAGCAGTGCCAAAAAAATTTAAAAAAAAAAAAAATCTAAAAAAAAGAGCCTAAGGAAGATACTCAGCATGAAAAGTTTCATCACAAACAACTGAAGTCTGAAAAAACATTATGAGCAATTGAAAATTGGATTTCACTACAGAAAGTGCTCTATAAGCTTATCTTGAGGCATCAATACCAGCTCCAGCCATACGAACACTATTAAAATGGCAGTTTTAATGATGAAGCGTCGAGGAAAGCGGCAGCGCTGAGGAATGAAGCCCTATCCCCAGAACAAGCGTGCCACAGGCAAAACTCTTCATTATCTTGACTAGCAGAAAATGCCTCCTCAGCTGAAAGAACCCAGTGTCCCTGCTCCCTCTCGGAGCGGGGCACGAGCTCCTGCCAAGGCTGACGAGCTGTTTTATGTCAGCACCTGCCCTTTGGCTCCGCGCTCGGCACTGACATCAACTCCAGCGGCATCAGACAGGAACACGTTTCTGTCACCAGACACCACGGCTGGACTCGCACCAGCAAAACAGGGCTGCAACACACGGAACGCTGCTCGAAGCCCTCGTATGGATCCAACTCTGACTGAATTCCCTCTCTTTTGGGTCGATGGCCAGTGCGGAGGGGACGGTGTAGGGAAAGGCTTTGGTGTGTCGAATTTACTGACTACAAAAAGAGAACACTATGGGGGGAGGAAAAGGCTGACTAAGTATTACTGACTCTGCCTGCCTATTTTTTCCCAGCAAAAATTGATAGTTAACATTGAAATTATATAGAAACATGTGCTAACACTCATCAACTTTACTATTAAAGACTAAAATTACATATATAGTATTGAGAAAGTTCTCGTTCCAAATACTGATTTGCCAATTTATGGAATGAATTACATAAAGATTTGCATTTATACGAAAAAATATATTTAGAGGCACTTTATTTTTTTCTCTAGCACGCACGTTCAGTTCCATGCTTCATCTTCAGTACCCAAAAATGTTTTTACCACAGGGAAAGGGATTCCTCTGGGCTTTTCCTGTTCCTAAGCATTTTGCAATAGTGCCAAGCCATAAAGGGAAAAGAAGTTTGCTCTCCGGGAGCACAGTCAGGAAACAGTGAGGACAAGCCATGCCTGCCTCTCTGCCATCATCTACAACGGGGCTATGCCTATGCCTTAGAAACAGGAGCTAATGTAACTTTTTAATATAACATACAAAGCAATTCTCATTCTGTATGAGATCAATCTAGGAGTTAAAAAAGCAAATTTGAGCAGCAGGACTGCCCTCAAGGGTGACACCTGGTACCACCACCTCCAGATTTCCATGTGGATCTCACTCGTGTGGAAGCAATCCCAAGGTAGCCCAGGCAAGCCCCACAATGCAGACAAGCTTTGTAGGCCTCCAGCAGCAGCAGCTGCCCCCTGTGCAGAGACATCCTTTTCAGGCTACCAAGTTTTGCATAGGTAATTTGAATACTGCCATATTTTTCATAAAAAACATTTCTGCTATTCCAAACGTTCACAGAATCACAGGATGATCTAGGTGGAAAGGGACCTTCAAAATCATCTCATTCCAAAGCCCTGCCTGCCATGGGCAGGGACACCTTCCACTAGCCCAGGGTGCTCCAAGTCCCATCAAACCTGGCCTGGAACACTGCCAGGGATCCAGGGGCAGCCACAGCTGCTCTGGGAAACCTGTGCCAGGGCCTCCTCACCCTCACACACAGCAATTCCTTCCCAAGATCCCATCCAGCCCTGCCCTCTGGCACTGGGAAGCCATTCCCTGGGTCCTGTCCCTCCAGGCCTTGTCCCCAGTCCCTCTGCAGCTCTCCTGGAGCCCCTTTAGGCTCTGCCAGGGACCCTGGAGTCTTCTCTTCTCCAGGATGAAACTCACTCCACATTCCCACAATTACTCAGCAAACTTTATGGAAAATCACAGATGCCACCAACCGGTTTGACACAAGCTGACAGCAGGGCCTTGTGAGCAGGCCTTTTGCAAAACAATTACAATTAGCAAGATAAGACCATGAGAAACACCTATGTGCTATATTGACATCTTATAAAATCACCTGAAATTGTTTGGTAAGTGGGAATCTTCCGCACATTATCACATGCAAACAGCATGTTTTATTAACCTTGAAGCAAGGCCCAGCAGTTAAAACATGAGGATAAAGATCAGGACAGTGGAATTTTATTCCCAGCTGCAATGTCAACTGATGGTGTAATTTTAGCCAAGCTTCAAGCATGTTATTTCCTCTCTTTCCCCTATCTATAAAAATGAGAATTTTCTACTTAATAAGGGCCTTTACATCCTGATGCCCTTGGCCTGAATGTGCGTTGTTCCCGAGCTGATGTCCCAATTTCCTAAGAGATCTCTGACCCACTGAAGAGAGTCAGAGCAGATTATATACACACTGGGACTGATTACACACTCATTGTGTATTTACATACAACTAGCTAATGATATAGATATATAGAACATATCCAATTATACAGATAAAATTATATAGATATATAAAAAGACAGATCTTTGCTTGACGGATCCTCTCAGAAGGACAATTGCTGAGAGAAGCAGTTCAATAAATATAAACTACTGAGGCTGAAATTAGAAGCCAGCAGTGAATTAGATGGACAAACCTGATGACAAACTTGAAATTACGCAAGCCAAAACTGTTTTTTCCTAGGAATATTTTTATATTTTGTATTATCTACATATACATTTGCTTTAATGCATATGTCATATTTGTATATGCTGTAAATACATCTTATAAAACCCCTTGAAATTGTTTAGGTGGGAATCTTACAAATTATTACATGCAAACAGCATGACTACTAACCATATGTTATATTGATATATTATAGATTTATGAAACAATTTATTCTCATATGTAACTTACACGTTTAATTTCACCTAGATTTTTAAATCTCTAGGTATTTTGATACCTAGATGGTATATTTTTGTATAAATACACTAAATATATAGATATAGTACACTGGGTCATATATATTTGTATTATTAAAGGTAAGTGTGTTCGTATTTTTCTGTATAGTCTCTATTTCATTTGTATTTTGTAGTTTTTCTATTATATACATACACATTCACACACAGAACTAGTGAGTACCAAATAACTGTCAAATGCTGTGGTGTCTAAAACATCTCTCATTCTTGGCAGAATTAATTTGATCCAGATTTTCCTTCCAGCTGAGAGTAAACTCTGCTGAAACCTCCCATATATCTACTTTCCTCTCTTTTGCAGACAAGAAAAAAAATCTTTGTTTCGAGGTCATGATGTGGCTGTCCCATCCCTGGAAGTGTCCAAGTGTCCAGGCTGGATGGAGCTCTGAGCAACCTGGTCTAGTGGAAGGTGTCCTGGCCCATGGCAGCAGGGTAGAACTGATTCTTAAGGTCTCTTCCAACCCAAACCCTTCCACAATTCTACAATTCTATGATCTGATACTTTTCCTAAAAAAAAAACCCAACCCCACCAGTCTCCCACACAGATTCATCCACAATTCATAATTCAAGTGCTTTAACTATAAAACACTCAGAGGATTCTTCCAGTTTTCAAGTTTCTTACTAAAGTGGGATTTATTTTCCTAGTTAGCAATTTCAGGATAGCACTTACCCTAAAGATCAAGAAACAGATAAGAAAACAGGTTCAGCTTATGAACTGCTACGTGGCAATAAGACAACTTCAAGTCACCACATGAGAGCTTAGAGGATGTCTCTGTTAGAGACCCTGAACAGACAAAAAAGCACCATGACTCTACTGCAGAGAAAGGAGACTACTAAATGTAAAAAGATTACGACTTTTCCAAATCAGGAAAGAAAAAGGTATATAAGCTTTGGCGAGTTCAGTGCTAAACCAGACCGAGCTGAGCCAAAAGTAATTTGGGAACAGCCTGCTAAAGGTATAAAAATCAACAGTAAAAGCTTTTCCAAACAATCTGACAGCTCCTCAAAGAGGCCAAGAAGCCATGGAGGCCTTCAGGGAGCACCCTGGAAAGGTCAGGTTCTGGCAAATTAACTACTCAGGGTGCATTTCCCAACACTCTCCGCACACTCCATCAGCAGATCTGATGCACGACCAGCGAAAGCAGCAACCGCTGTGGTGTCCTCTCTTGGCAATGGGTCCCCTCAAGCAGCTGAAGGCTCTGCAGAAGCCCAGAAGGTGAGAGGCTGATGTGTGTGTCCCAAACACCAAGGGCCGGATGGCTGCGGAGCCAGCCAAGAGCCAGGATCA
>VZTA01026677.1:0-10517 GCA_013398855.1 Mohoua ochrocephala
CCGTGTCACTCAGAAGCACTGAGCTCATTCTGGTATCTTAAATATATTCTAGGGGATATCTTAAGTAAAAGGGCAACAGTGAAAAAACAAGTTGTCACCAGGTTTATGTGAGTAGTCATCCTTTTGCCAGGCACACAAAAATGTTTAGATTACCGCACTGACACTGCTTGCTTAAATACTCACAAAACTGCAAATNCACCTGGGATAGTTTCTTATTTTAAAAAAAATTCCTGTGAATCTCACATTTATTTGTAGGCAAACTGGAAAATGTGAAGACCATCAGACCCAATCTGTGATTTGTACTGGAACAAATCTCTGTGAGAAAGTATATTGTAGTTAGCTGTTAAAAATAAAATTCTTGAGGGCCATTCTACTTTGCGCATTCAAAGTTAACACCTCAACCAAAATTGTATTAGATAACTGCAGTCTGCTGAAAAATAGGGTAGAGTATATGGCTGCAGTATCCTCTCATGTCTGAAGCTATCAGGTGTATCAGGTGCATATAATGTACGTTGATGGTTACACAAAACTATAGCACTGGAATTTTTAATAAATAACAGGTTCGGTAGCATGTGAAATTTAAATGTGCAAGCTAGTATTTAGGCTACTGTACTGCAAGGCTGTTTCAAAGACTGGGAGAGTTTCCAAGGAGGGTGGCCTGTTGGATGAATCCAAGTTGGGAAGTAGCCAGGGAAACATTAAAGGGTCATGAAGGCAGGGGAGATAAGGGTTATTGGCGGGTCACGGGAAGGGAGCATCAGAAAGTTCAGTAACATTTCAGGGAACTTCTGAACTTTGCAAGGTCCTATTTATGTCCTATTTATTGATTTATGTCAGAATGAAACTTTCTCGTACCTGAGAGGATTCTTAAAGCAACAGTTAACACAGAACAGCCTGCCATATGAAGAATGTTAGGTGACTAAATCTGTTGCCATTAGGAATGAATCAGTCAATAAAAGATGCTATAAACAATCTATTAACAATATAACCTATTGTTGGATTTCCAAGCTTGCTATTGTAAATACTTCATAAGAGAATTATGCTTCCTTGTGGGGATTACACCATTTGGTCTACATTTACTCCTGCCAAGTTGGCTGTTATTATTTGGAAACTTCCTATAAATTCAGTGTGAAATGAAAAGGCATATGAGCCATTCAAATCTTCTCTCAAGCTCAGTGGTAAAGATGTGGAAGTAAATCAGGACTGGGATTTAACAATGCAAAACATAAAACTTTCTTATGTTTTTCTTTTTAAAATGTTGCAACATGTTTTAATAAAGTAGGAAGGTACAGTTGATCATTGCGTATAGCTATGGAAAAACATTTATCTCTTGTGCAAGTTCCACTGAGGACAATACTTAAAAACAATTTCATGAACTGCAGTGACAACAACACATGAACTGCAAACAATTTCATGAACTGCAGTTACAACTAGTGGAGAATTTCAATTTAATTAAAACCAAGTGAAATACTATGGCTAGTTTAGAATCAGGCTAAGAGCTTCAGTCTAACCAAAAGAGAATAGAATGACGAGAGCGCAAATAGCTCAGTACGTCTATCATCTTCTTGTCCTGAAGTGGAAACTGGAACTCTTGCACAGTTTTTAAGCTTCACCTAATCAATTGCAACAGTAACATAATTGCAACAATAGCATTATTAAAAATGCTTCACTTACGCTGCCTTCTCTTAGCTGCCATGTGTGATGCAACCTATAGAAGTGGAAACTTCTTCCCTGAAACAGCCTTCTTTATGTCTTGTTTCATGTCAGTGTTGGAACTTGGAAGCAAAGTTGACACATACGTTTCCTATTTCCTGTATGCAACCCATTTCTGAAGAGTGACCCTCTCTGTTTTCTCATCTCTCTTGATTCTCTCATGTAAACAATTCCTCAAAAACCATTATAAGGTCATTTTATAAGCCTGGATTCCTTGACTGAATTGAACAAAACATACTTGTGTTCGCTGGGGGATTAAACTGGCTGTTTTCAATGAATCCTCAACACTACTGCTTTTAACTTAGCTAGAATTCCACACGGAGACCTCCCAGCTATAAAAACCAGAGTTTACCTTATGGAAGAACACATCGCATGAAGCCTCCTACTACCAGGATATAACCACGCTTATTCAATGGACAAGATACAGAACAGCTGTGAGAATTTGGAGAATCTGGTTTTGAAGAGTTTATAGATGCTGACTGGTATCACAGCCTTTCCATGTGTAGCTGTATCAGACTGTAAACTCTATTTAATCTATATGGCTGGTTCAGTGTCACTGTTCTAATCTGCAAGCACAGAAAGATAAATCCTTGCACCAAATAAACATAGATCTAAAACAAAGGTCACAGAGCTCTCAAGCTTACATGTCCAAAAAACCCCAAGAACCTCTTAGACATGTTTGACTCCATCTAAAAGGAGAGACAATTTCAAAAAAATTCCCCTTGGACATGCCTGGCTTCATCTAAAGCGGAGACAATTTTCAGGGAAGACCATAAACAAGCAAAATAAGTAGTGGGAACTGAATCCTTTGCTATTTTTTTAAAAGGTGTTTGATAAAGCTGAGAAGGATCTATATGGAATACTTGCTTCAGGTGACAATGGCTTAAATCCAGGAGGCTCTTTGGAGAGGTCAAATCAGGACTCCTGTAACAGAGTTATGAGAATATCTGCATGGGTTGATCTGCTTAAGGGAGAGGATGAAAGGCCACAGACACACATTAAATGAAGAGGAAAACATATGGGTCCAAAATGGTGGCAAACACAAAAGCCTGGCAGAAGCTCAGCTACAGATCGGGTTGTGAGTGCCAAAAAAATAATAGACTAATTTTAGCTTGCAGAAAGGAACTGGTTCATTCATTATCTGGGATTCAAGAATTCTTGGCTGTGTGAACCCTCATTTATGCAAACCCCCACTTCTCTCTGAGTTTTCCCTTCCTTCAGTACTACACTCAGTGCTCTGTACTTACTCTGCCTGTTCACCCTGCAGTGCTTGGAGCCACAAGCTTTCTGTTTGTGACACCACGTTGTAATGTGGGTCATTTAATAAGGGTGATTTATGTACATTGGATTAAATTCACAAGTATTCTAAAAGAAAAGATTTTACTTCTAACACCTAACTTTACTGTTATATAAATTGGAAATGTCTCAAACAGCTTTAAATGAGAAGCGACAAGCAAAAGCTTCTTGTACTACAAGGGCACCCAGAGATCCTTGTTTCTCAGTCTGGGCTGGACTGTGTAAACAGATAAAGGAGAAAACTCGGTGTAAGAGGACATAAGATACAGAAAGATGAAATAAGTGATCCGCCAAGAATAATACAGCAAGTCTGAAAAAGAAGGAAATTAAATTTAGATTCTCTAGCACCCCAATACTAAATCAGTCCAGTCACAGGATCCCTAACTTTACAGTCAAGATAAAGATAAGTCTTTTTTCTCCACTTTCCTGAGTTCTCATTATATTTACATTTAAAAGTAGTGTCAGAAAGGACCAAACCGACATCTTCTGTTGAGTGCCAGAAAGCCTTGCTTCAGGCTCTTTCCAAATGAAATGTTTTCTATAAGGCTTCCCATTATTCTTTAAGGGAAAGCAAATGAAATTAAACCAACATCTTGAGCTTTATTTTTTCTTGTGCTAAATGTTTTGTATTGCTCAATTATAAATCATTTTAGAAATCCGTTAACACGAAAGTACTCAAACATAAGCTAGACAAAAATATTGGTCAATTTGTAGTATCTTACTGTTGGATCTGTTTTTCACTGAAAGATAAAAGGAAATGTTCCAACAATATGTTTCCAACAATATTTTTAGCAAATTAACCACATATTAAAAACCTCACATTTTTCCAGCTCAGCACTACATTCTCTCCACAGTTTCTGGCTGAAGGAGTCTCCTTTGGTTAGTCCTAGAGACTAATCATTTCCTTCAGTCATGTGAAAAGAATAATCTATTATTTTATTGAACTTAAATAAATACCACTGAGATGTAGGAAGTTTACTATGTCGGGATGCTTCATCTTGTAACAGCTGAGCATGATGCTCGTTTTTATGCATCCTCCTCTCTCAAGAAACTACTTGCAAGCTCCAAACACACAAATATTGGCATATACCTCACTTCCATCAGCTTCAAGACTCTGTTAGTCTGTAACATCTAGCATCACAGCAGCCTGGCTTAAATGTCTTAGGAGTAATGCACACTCAGAAACATCCAAGTGTGGAGCTCACTCCAGCAGAGGATCAGGTGCACATACACTTTTTCCCCCATGTGACCTGCAGCCCAGAGGGTGGTGGTTATGCCTTTGTTTAAAGTGGATGCAGCCAGACAGGAGGACAGGACAAGAACACTCAAAACCAAATATGTCAAGTTAAAAAGCCATTGTGTTCTGGTATTTGCAAACAGGCTAGAACTGTCGGGGAATTTCCTAGTGAACATTTTTCCCACTGTTTAAAGTGTTGGTGAGACAAAACTGGAAGTTTCCTCAAAGATATACCTGTATGAATTACACAAGAGAGAAATAATGTGTGTCTCTGAGCCTGTGCCTATGTGTATGTGCAAAGGTCCATTACAATATAAGAGAAGGAAAATATATAACCCAGAGGTTTCTATGCAATTCTTATATAGAACCATTTAAGGTATTCTTTGTAATGAGACCATCAACCTAGTCAAAGACTTTTGCAGTTTTCCTCTGACCAATGAAATGACCATGTCTTTCTTTGGATCTGATTATCTTCCTAACTAAAGCTTTATGGGTCAATCAAAAAGTCCCTGACATCAACAGCAGCCAGCGTATACTTGGCATTTAAGAAGACCCTATATATAATTATGCAGCAATTACATTTACTTTACGTAATTAGCTCTATTTGATTTATGACTGTGTTACCAGAGAAAGCTGGAGACTGGTTCTAGAGACCCAGCAGTTCTTTCATGTTGCTATGTCCTCTGCCCAGACATAAGAAATAATTCCTTTGATTTGACTGAAATCCTAACATTATATGAAGAAATTAGGATTGCTACTAGTTAAAATACATGGGGAAAAATGAAACATTTTTACTGAAAAAAATGTAACTTTTCAGACTTTTAAAATTAAAAAAAAATTTTAAATTCAAAATCCAGTAACACCGTTCTCTCACACCTCAGATACCTTTTATGCTCTACAAAGAATGTTCTTGGGTTTTGTATTTTACTTAGTGATGTATTACAACTTAGCAGGGTAAAGATTACCTTTGTTTTACTCACCATTATTTAACACACTCATCTCATATTCTAAAGGAATACTATTACTGCCTCCACAGTTTTTCTTGTGCAAAAATCAGCAAATATATTCCCTTTTTGGGTGACATTGGGGATACTTACACATCACATTCTTAATCATCTTCAGTTACTAGAATAAATCTGTGATACTTACTCTGCAAATCCTAGATGGCATATCAGATATGCATCAAATAATGATTGGATATGTTAATCCTGCCCACAGCACGGAAGTACAAGAGCAAGCAGACATTGAAGCAAGTACGCTTACACAGCTCAAAGTGAGCTACCTGTACTTTCTGGCTCAAGTATCTTTGTTCAGCATTTTCAGTCCTGGAACTCATATGTGTGGAATCAGGTATTTATTCCAGTGATTTTGATGATGACTATGCAATCATTTCAAGAAAGTAGGCACATCCTTAAGGAGAAAAAAATAGGCGGATGGACAAATGCATGTTCAGTTATGAGTCTGAAACAAGAATAGACGCCAAGAATGTCAGCTTGTACAAACTGACACAAGTCAGTGGAAATCAGAAGGATGACACGGCACGTGTGCTGAGAGCCTGTCACTGGAAGTGTAAAGTAACTCAGTGACGGAAAGACACTTTTTTCAATAATCTGCAGCAACAGTTACATTATACAGGATAAAGTAATCCCAAGGGGTAAATGTTCTTTTTTTTTACAGTGTAAATCTTAATAATCTTTGAATAAAGTGCTTCTGCTAATAAACTATTCCATAACTAAGGTTTTTGGTACTTTTGTTATGAAAAGGATACTCAGATAGATACTCTGATTACCATGGAAATTACTAAACTCAGCAAGACAGACCAGCTATTAAAATATGAAAACTAAACAGTGAACAGGGAGCCACAATACTGGAAGAGGAACCAAGGGAATCTAGAACAGCAGATGAAATTATCTTAAGTGGAAAATGTCTAGAAAAACAAAATTCTGGATGTTCCAATTATTTTGTGAAATGTTGGAAAACCTAACAGGACAATAGTAAATACTCATTATTGTATTTTGAATGAATAATACAGCACATCCTAATACTTTGCAGAACACTCATGATGTAGTGACACAAAAAAGGGCTGCCTACTAAATCTGTTACAGAAAACAGCATGCTAGGAGGGCTGGCAAAACATTCCTCATATCCAGAGTCTTGACAGCATTACAGCACTCATTTTGAAAGCTCTTGTTTGTAAAATATCTTCAAAGTACCGTTTTTCTACATTAGCATTTTTCTCCTCCAGATTAAATCAACAGTAATTTACAACTGGTGTGAGAGGACATGATGGATAAAGGTCATCAAGTTTTACCTGGTACCCCTGGGTCCTGATGATTATGTAACTTGTCATGTTTAATGATCATCTTTTTCTCACTTTGTTTTTGAAGCATCGGTCCATATTGTCCTTTTTTCTGTCTTATAATTCTTTAGTGAACAGGATTAAATTACATGTGCCAACAGAAACACGTATGGAATATAAGCCTGAAATATCCTCAGATAATGTGGCTTGAATGAAGAGACATGTCTGAGCTCCTTACTGTGTAACCATATCTTCACCTGTTTATAAACCTGTGCATTCTATTATAGATCAATGTCCTAGGGAGTTAAGTAGATACAAATGTAAATTTTAGTAAAATACCTAAGTTTGTAATGAAGGAAATAGTATTCATTTGTAACTTGAGCAATCAGTTCACTGACAGTTCCTTAAGAATAAATTTCGTAGTAAGCTTTAAGATAAACTACTTGGACAGCAAAGTTTTCTGTTTCTGTTGTGTTTTCCAAACAAAACAAAGCAAAACAAAATGGCTTTATAGTAAACCTTTCCATTATTGTTATGCACCACATATTTTTCAGGGACAGAACTGGAAGAGATAACTTCTGTTATATAGGACAATCAGTAGTTACGTGCCAGGTAGGTAGGGCTGCCTTTTACAGAGAGCAACATTTCTAGCTTTCCACATTGTCCACATTGTTGGCCATGAGTACTGCAATTGTATTTTCCTGCCCCTTAAAACACACACATAAATTCACATAATGAATCAGTCCACTCCCCTGGAAGAGTGGGGAACCAAGAGGTCCAAACATCTGACCTAGTAAATGCTCAAGCACCATTTTTGCCAGGCCAGGCAAACCTCTGCAGAAACAAATTCCAGAGAACAAATGCATTATCCCCACAGTAAGCACTCATACACATGAATTTACTACCAGCTAGCTGGTCTAAGGGTAGAAAGTCACACAAATCTTTGCTGATTGACCTTTCTACTTATTTATAACTGGGCCCCTGACCTCCGCAGGAATCTGGCCATCTGGTACTCAGGGCAAGCACTGTTTTAGTTGGACGAGGACAGAATACAGGACTGCATTATTTAAACCTTGGCCGACTGAGGCTCAGGCCAAGCATGCTGTCAGTACCATCTTCACGGGGAAATCGGGTGAACACTAGCAGAACTGAGTTATGAGTGCAGAAGATCCCGTGCCTGTTGGCCAGGCAGAAGACTGGCTTGGACTTTGGGAGAAGGAAAAGCACGGTTCCTCTTCACCCAACCACTGCTCCACCACCCTGCCCGAAATAAGAGTTCACAGGCTTATTCAGATCCAAGGCTCATGAGACCTGCATCTGATTTTTCATGTCCTCCTAAACACCTATTACCTCCGCTTGGATCAAAATTCCCTCATGTCCCCAAGGGCTGCGTTTCTGGGCCGTTGCCCTGTGGCTCAATGTGCCCGTTCCAAAAGGAGGGAGGGAGGGAAGGAGGNATCTTAATTCTTTATGTTGTCATCCTATTAGCTGTAAGTGTTGTAATTTAAACAATTAATTTAATGATGTTTTGCATTTCCCAAGCAGGAGGAGGAAGACTCAGATGAGGACCATTCTCAAAGCAGCCACGAGTTATCATCTGGTCCAATGTCTTGCTTCCCTGCTGAAGAGCACCTGTGTTACTCTCAGGAGGAGAGTGAGCCTGCACATATTTCACCTCTGGATGAGAAAGGAAAGGAAGGAAAGGAAGGAAAGGAAGGAAAGGAAGGAAAGGAAGGAAGGGAAGGAGCTCACATGCCCGCGGCGCAGGCCCCACTCCCGCCGCTACCACGGCAACGCCGCACCTTATGCAAATCCCTGCCACCGGAGCGGCCGCCGATTGGCTGGCGCGGCTGTCAGTCACCGTCAGGAAAGCCCCGCCCCCGCCCCGCCAGGTTCTGAAGGGGGCGCGGGGAGCCCCTCGGCTTTGGGGCAATGCCCGTCTTTTCCTGCCAGAGAAAGCGGCTGCGGGGAACGTCTGATCAGCTGAACACCGACCAGTGGTCTGTGGGAAGTGTCCCCGCTCAGGTCTGCATACATGCAGACCTACTCACCTACCCTCTTGAGTAGGTGAGAAGGGACAGATGGTATCATTGTGAAGCCCAAGCAGCAGGGAAGGGTAAGCATGAGGAGTCCTAAATCCGTCTCCCACGTAAGCACTCTTCTCATTCAAAAATTCACACTTTTCGGCCAGACTGTTTTCAACACTTTTTTCAAATTTAACTTTTGCAAGCTTCATATTTTCCATGGAAGTTAATTCTACAGAAACAATGATAAATAATTGGTACAAGAAAACACCACTGGTTCAAACATTCCCATGGCAAGCGTTCTCTGGTGGCAGTGCCAAGAGCAAGCCAGCAGTGCCACTTTCATGCTGCCCCTTTCTGCATAACAAACTTCAGTTGTCACTTAGTGAAAACCTTAAAATACACAACAGGCATCGTTTGCGTAGGGTCTTGCCAAGAGCAATGTCTTGTGTTCTGCTAAGCAACAGAGATCTACTGCAAACAAATTCTAGTACCTGTTGGAAATTTTTGGTGTGCTGGGTATGCTGGTAAGGCAAACATGAAGCAAACCTGTCAAAAGGGCTTTTACAACATCACATCCTTCGACCATGTGAATTCTCAGGCCTGAGACCCAAAATTAAAATTACAGAAAGCTTTCAGAGAAGTTAAATCAGGTTGCCTGATTAGAACAAGTTGCATTGCAAAACATCAACATGCAAAGAAGGAAAGTGATAGCAGGCGAGGCCTTCTGACACTGCAGCACCAGTAAGCTCAACAGTTAATACAGCTTTATGCTATGTATGGCAAAGGGTGTTCCTCAAATGAGTAGCACATGGATTAAAAGCAAATGACATTTAACCTGCACTTTGCCTTAGGGGTTAAACACAGTTTGTACTGCACCAAGTTTATTGTCAGCATGACACAGAGCTCCCACCTTTTGACAGAATTAAGATGCAGACCCTCTTTTTAGCAGTATTTGCAGAATGCTTTGATGCCATGAAAAATACAAGAAAATTTTTTCACCTTCAGCACTGATTCTATCACCCAAGACTGTTAGTTTCAAGTTATTTGAGGCTACAAAACTCTAGTTGTTGTATATGACAGACAGATAAATAAATACTAAAGAATAGTGCAGTGACAGAGTCAAAATCTAGGATTTGACTACGATTTAAGTTACCCTTTGCCTCACAGATCCAACAGAAAGTTTACGAACAGATATAAAAGTACGTTTGCATGTTGCAAACACCTACATTCACCTCTGTGTCTTCAGAAAATAAAAAAAATATTTTTCTCCATTGTATGATTTTAGGTGGTAGACAGGTAAGACTTTTGTTTCCATATGAGCTGTCTCAAATATCAAGTCAAAGGTCTGAAAATAGCAAGAGAAGTAATCACAGAACAAGATTTAGGAAAAAGACCCCAACATCTTATTATTTTTTTGTTTAAATTAATAAAAGTGTTTTCAAGTCATCAGAAATGAGGAACAAACCAAACAATACTTCTATTCCAGTTCAAAACCCCACCCCAAATCCTTAACAAAGTTCTCATCAAGGTGATGAAATACATTTTCTGTTACAAGTACAGTCAATCAAATAGACCGATTTTTTAATAAGCTACTGTGTATATAAAACTTGGTAATTTTTTCTATAAATTTATGTTAACAATATATTAAAAATTGGTGAGAAAATTCCAGCTGAATTCCTAATTGGCATATTATGTGTGTATGTGTGTATGCTAGTATGTAGATGTTTAGACATTTGAAAAAACAAAAATGGACAACACTGAAAAATGTTTGCTATATTACATATGCCATACACGTGGTTTACTGCAGCTGACTGGTACAGATCTCCGTGTTATTTTCAAATGAATGGTACAAAATTGCCTTTAATCTCTTCTGGTTTGTATCTTTTCAATACTCCATTATCAACTCCTGCTGACTAGACAGATGTCTTGCTTTGAAAGACAGGTG
>VZTA01026679.1:0-31413 GCA_013398855.1 Mohoua ochrocephala
GGCTCCTCAGTACAAAAGAGACACGGAGCTCCTAGAGTGAGTCCAATGGAGGGCTACAAAGATGATGAGGGGCCTGGAGCATCTCTCTTATGAGGAAAGGCCTAGGGAGTTGAGCCTGTTCAACCCTGAGAAGAGAAAACCAAGAGGTTGCCTCGTCCATGTCTATCAGTATCTGAAGGATGGGAGTCAAGGGGATGTTTCCAGGCTCTTCTTGGTGGCACCAAGCAGTAGGACAAGAGGCAATGGGTAGAAAGTGATGTACAGGAAATTCCACCTGAATATGAGGAAGAACTTTTTTACTGTCTGGGTGAGTGTGCACTGTAACAGACTGCCCAGAGAGGTTGTGGAGTCTCCCTAAGTGGAGAT
This sequence comes from Mohoua ochrocephala, assembly GCA_013398855.1. Lineage (NCBI taxonomy): Eukaryota > Metazoa > Chordata > Aves > Passeriformes > Acanthizidae > Mohoua > Mohoua ochrocephala. The sequence goes on from VZTA01026679.1 coordinate 367, forward strand.
ATTCAAGAACTGCCAATGTGCTCATGACCAGAGTAACTTACTTCTCTTTGAAAAGCTGTACTATGTGAATATCCTCAATATCCCACTATATTCTTATTTCCTAAATCATGACCACTTCTTGTGGGTTCTCTCTGAACCATGTTCTGCCCTTGAAGCCCACTACAAAAAAAATTCTCAAAACAACTCCAGTTTTCTTTCCTACAGGAGGTAAAAATAAGCACATGTTCTTGCTTTCACTGAGAAACGTGATATGACTGACTGGTAATGGGAAATCTGGAAAATGGAAAATTCATAAATCACACTGATTTAGACAAAAGTGTCCATTGAGGTGCCTTCTAGAGTTCCCTCTGATTTATTTCCTTATATATTATTTGCTTCAGTGACTTCTATCTACCAAGCCTGTCTCATTGGTGTTAACAATCTCTGTAGACTACAGAGGTTTGCTCTCAGCAACACTAAGTTTGTGTGAGGTTATCTTGAAGAAATCTCTTCTGAATACAGAGTAGAATTTCTATCCCAAACCAGGGAAGATTAGTAATAATAATTTTTTTTTCCAGATAAAATACTCTTTCCACAACAGGAAATTAAATTCAACATTTCAGTTCCTTGTATAGCTCAAAAATAGTGCAATACCTTAAGCTGGATTCCACCAGCTGTGCAATAGTTGAGTGGAAGACTTCTCAGGATGTGGTGGGAGTTGACCACAGTGTCATCTTGCATCAATGAGCACTGTGAGTATTTGCTCACTGGATGCACTATGACGCTCTTAAAACTTGAGGATCTTAAAAATACCATTGTTCTCTACATAAGAATAATCTTTAAAAGAAAATAATGAAATCTGACTCTGGGAAATTAAACTTTCCATGGAATTTCTGCCTGCTGAAAAATTCTTCAATGTCCCATCCTAAACCATTGTGTATTGTTGGATGTTAATGAAAATTTGCCAGGTTCCTTCTCCATGAGCAGCTACATTTCAGTGGCGATGTACTGTATGTTTGAGGGTAAGTAAAATATTTGGGAATTCTGTGTTACTTGCTTGGTTTTTGTTGTTGTAGCAGCTGTGAAGTTTCTAAGGTTTGCTAATAAAAAACCCATACATACATAAGAATGAAAAGACTTGAAGAGTAAAGTAAAATAAAGGTGGTACAATGTTTGGAGACCAATTACTTCAATTTTTGTTCCTACATCTTTTCGCAGATTTTTTTCTTCTATTTTCTGTGTTCTATTAAAAGATTCTATTCTGTTACTACCATATAATCTATGTGAAAAGTTTGGTTATCTGTTTATAACCACACCTTCACTTACCCCCGGACTCCATATGAATATATCTGTTACCTGAACACAGGTTCTCTAACAATGGTGCTATGTCTGTTTGTGTCATATAGAATTCTAATTCTGTATCTGCATCATTTTAGGACATTGTGATGTTTAAAAAAGAGAAAAAATGTATGAAATACCTACTGTGGAATAGATATTGTAAAGAAGATGCTATGAATATTTATTTTAATTATGAAAGATTTGTATTGCCAATTTCCACCACTTTCATATATTTTTCCAACAAATGTGATCTATTAAGGAGGAAAAAAAAGCTATGGAAGTTGAGTTTCATGGGTTCGTTCTGAGAAGGTTCACACTGAAGTAGATGTATTATCTATCATTCAGTATGGTACTCTGCAAAAAATTCCAGTGACTGCATTATGAGTATTCATGATATGAAATAAAAAACATCATGGTTGTCAAAATATGTCTCTAATTTCACACAATCAAATAAATAAGGAGAATTATAAATGCCTTGATTTTGCAAGTATATGATAAATATGATGAAGAACAAGTTTGTACAAGACCTCATTTTCAGATCAGCATCACATTCTATTCACATCAATAAGTTCCTGTCAGGGAAAGTAAATGTTTCACAAACTGGCTCAAACACTGGTTAATAAGTTATTTGAGAATCAATCTCTACTTATCCAGGTTAATACACATTATTTCCACATTTAACTCCGCTTCATTTGTTTGTGGGTTTATAATTTAATATTAATAAAGTAGAGTGGTAAAATGCTCTATCTGAAAAAACAAGACTGGAAGGAAAAAGAAAAATGTAATAGCTCTGGAAAGCTCATTTGGCGTTTATGAGTGATTTGAATTTGAATATCTGAATTTGCCAGACCACAAAGGAAGAAAGTAGGAGGCTACAAGTGCAGAGGTTTCCTGTGGTTCTTCTTTTGTAACGAGCCTCAGAGGAAGGAACTGTACTGCAGCAGGCTTTGTGAAGCTGTTCAGTCCATGCCTACGTCAAGACTGCATGGTGATGCAGCTTGGGAAAGCTTTCTGGGCATTAACTATCCTTGCTCTCCTATCTGTGTACACATCCACACCACAAGGACCATGTCCGTTTACCTGCAGCTTCAAAAAACCAGGAAGGTTTTGGTACGCTGTATGGTCAAATAAGTTGCAAGATCTTTTCTTATTGGAGGCAGAGTTTGACAGTCTTTTTCAGTAGTTGCTGTTGCAGGTAGCTATATATAATGCATCCAAGCCTGTTTTGCACAAACCAGGAGCTCTCCATTACCTCAGTGTGGATCACATCCAAACAGAGGGACTCCTTTTCAGTTTCAAGTACTACGGGACAGAAAACAACCCTACCACAGCATTTTTTCACAAGGAGTTTTGATATCTTTTCATTTGAATAGTATAAACCTGGGCAAGAATGCTTAGGACAAGGCAATCCAACAGACAGTTTTCTACAGAACACTGAAGTGCTGACTAAAATTGAATTGTTCATGGTCTGTGAACCATGAATCATTACATCCTTCATAAAAATAGAACTTGGAAACCTACATATCCTTGATACAATTGGTACATGCAAATAAGGACTGTGTATAGGGTCAGAAGGCAGAAGGATACGGCATGGCATTCAGAAAGAATGATTGAGTTTAGGGAAGTTTTGTGACTCAAGGAGTGGGATGCTGTTTTATTCAAGAGCATGTGTGTACGCTCCTGTGACAGTCATAGCCAGGGAGGGCACTGCTTTTTGAAAGACATGAAAATATGCTTTTAGCCATTTGGGTGCTAAGAGTTTTCTGGAGGCAGAAAAATGTGAGAATAAATCCACTTATTAGAGCTAGGGAAGCAACTTTAGGGAGGAGCTAGGCAGCTGAAAAGGGCAGATTTGAAGAGGGAGATTATCTCCATGGAGTTATCAGGCTGGAGCTAGATGCTGAAATGAATAAGTATGAAAGCATTAGTTTGCTGCTAAAAGCCCTGTTGTGTCTCTGTGGCTCTACTCCAGCAAAAAAAGCACAGAAACCTGTTGGAGAAGATAGGTTGCCTCTGTCACATCTTAGTTATGAAGTTTTAAAAGCCAGACATTGCTGGTTCTCAGCCAGCATAAGGAATGGGGTTGGAAAGACTTATGATGGCACAATTCTGCTTCTTGACTGTGCAATGTCAGCTATTCAGAGGTTCCTCAGGTTGGTTTAACTTTTTCTAACAGATAAACTGCCCCAGTAGAGGATGAAAGGAAATTGTTACATTTAATGACTGAGGACATTGGGGAGGCTTTAGCAGGAAATAAAGAAGTGAGCAGCAGAGTTTTGAATTTGGAACAAATCCAATTTCAGTGAAGTGATACCTGGAAGTCTGGTGATATTCATGCTTTATGGAATGCATTAATTTAAAGGAAACCACTAGCAGCCTGAGGCTGGAATAGATGCTTTTAACTTAAGTAAATTAATTAATTCAATTAACAAATGTGAGGCTAAAACAATAGACCTGAAAGGAAATGAAGATTTGATTATGAGGGTCAGCATAGTGTTGGCTAAGATAAAGCCCAACACAGATGGCTTTTTAGGGATTACAGGCTGAACAATTACTGATATGGAAGATATATACAACAAATGAGAAGGGAATTCATTAGTAGTTGAATTCAAATTCGTATTGTTTTTCTACAGCCTTGAACTTTCTTTTCTTAAGCAATCAAAATTTGGCAGAGATTTTTAACAGCATTCATGTTATGTTATGTTTCTTAATGACCTTACTGAAAAAGTGCTTCTACTACACCTATTAAAATTCTGCATAATTACTTCTCTTCCATCAGAAAAATTTCTACATGACCAGGCACTGTCACAGATAGTGACAGCAATTCTGATCCACTAGTTGTTCAAGTGAAGGAAGAGTATCTCCATATCAAGAGGTATCATTGGGATTTTTTGGGATTTTTTTTAAAGCTCTATGAGAAGGTTGAACTCTTCTGTTAAAGGAGCGATGCAGATGAGAACTGGAAAATGCACTGCTGGTATCATTGGGGATTTTAAAAGCACTACATTCAAATCAGTAATTTGTTAAAGGAGTTTGCGTGTCAGGCCACCTTGTTTTCATGGAAGACTTTGAAACAACTTTTCAACAATCTGAGCAGTAAGATCAGCCTCATATCATATGATGTGGGAATAGAAAATCATAAGCTTGAAAAAGGAAAATGCAGAGCTGCTGCACAAGTAACCATTTCTTATTTTATATTTTGTGCCTTTATCTGAAAATGACTGATTGTAAATTCCACTACTTCTCATGGAAAACTAACACTAAGTTTAATTTGCATCATGTTTGTTTCTGCATTCCATCACATTTACTAATTTTTGATACACCTATCTGTGTTTTAGGAGACCCACTCACCATTACAGAAAAATATAGTTTTGAAAATAAGCCTTAACCTTCCAAACCGGGGTACAAAAGAAAGGGAAATCAGAACTAAGACAGGGCAGGTGGCAGAGAGAAGAGGGAGTTCTCTGAGGGACTCTAAATTTCATTTTACCAACATCTAGAGTCATGTTGGTAATCCACATGGCTGATGAATCACAGATTCATTTTACAAGTAACCTATAGGACTTGCAAATAATTCAGTGGTGTAAAATAATTGTATGGGCATATTAGACCTAAATGAATCACATGTGTTTCCAGTCTTCTGGTCCTGGAGTTGAGTGGTGTAGAATCTGCAGACAAAAGCAGTACCATGGAAAATATAATTTCTTTTGGGTCTGTGAGACAGTAGTGGGAATGTGATGTACTGGTGATGATTTTCCACATGCCTAGTATTCAACAAGTCCATAAATAAACATGCCAGGAATTATTTTTTTCCCCATGTTCCTTTTGGGGGACAGTAAGTGAAGCTTCTCTTCGTAACATAGGAATGATTCATATTTTAGGCATATTTACCATGCCCGAGATCTCACTTGCCTCTTCCCAATACAACTGGTACTTCAGGGGTTTGAACTGTAAGTCAAAAGCTTATGAAAAGAAGATGATTTTTTGGTTTATGAGAGGTAGCAACAGGTTTTAAAAGGCTCTTCAGAACATAATTGGTCACCTGTGACCAGAGCAGACCTTTTCTAGTGATTCTAGTCCCTCCCAGTCCTCTCATCTATTTTCGTCCTATGCTTGCAAACGCTCAAGGCTGTGAAAAACTGGTGTCTGCTGTCTTTAGAGAAATCTGTGGATTTCATACTTGATTCACAGACATCTGTGCTGCACCACTGATGACATTAATTTACAAAGATGTCTGACACTGAGGGCTATTGGTGTATCTACTGATCATATGCATCTGGGGATTAAGAAAACAGGATGGACAGAAGCAGTTTTCCATTTCCACCAGTGTGACTCAGTCCTGAATATATGGGATTTTTGCTTCATAGCTCACCATCTGTGCTGATTGATGGATCTGAAGGCAATAACAACAGTTAAAAGCCAGCAAGAAATCTCCCAGCAGCTTCAAGAGCAAAAGAGCAAATGGTGCAGAACTACCACGTAACATTCTCCCAGTTCACCGTTAAACAACAGTCAAAAAGAAGCAACTACCCTTGCCCTTTTCATACTCTGTGCAGGGAGTTTTGTCTCCTGATCTCTTAACCTAGTTCTTATCCGTATGTCCTTTCACTGAACAAAAAACAAACCACAGACAACTATAAATCAGATGTGGCAATATGCTGAAATGGACAGATGAAAAAAATGCCATCTCTGGCTGCCCATATATCAGCATCTTTGTCATTCTGAGAAATAGAGGTGAAAAGTTTTTTAAAAAAATCAATGCATTTTAACTTTGCCATTCCTAGGATTATTCTTTCTGCCTTGCAGGGTAAACACAAAGAGCAATGAACAGAGAAGAAGCACTCCCAGCAAAAGAGGATTTACAAATCCTCAAACAATGCTGAGTGTGAGTGGGCAGATCATGACAAAACGTTCACACTTCTTCATCAAATCTCACTAGTTTGCCACTACATATTCATGCTATAAACTGTGAACTGGAGTTCCTCTGTGGGAGAAAAATCCATATGAAATGACAGGAAGCAAAAGACAATTGCTTTTGCAGGTATGGAATAGGACAGGATTTGCTGGTTCCCAATTCTGTTTATTTAATTGAAAAAAAAAATCTTCAAGAATCCATTCCAATAATGGAATCCTATTTTACTCAGAGAATTAGTTGCAGCTATTCTGGACTATTCTGCAGCTATTCCGTGAAATAATGCCTTTTATCTTTGCCATTGTTAAAATGGAATAATTCTGCCTATCTCAGTTACAGATTGTGAGGCTTAAACTGTAGGTGTATTAAACTGAAAGTATGTGTACTAGTACACACAGTGGTTGGTGCTAGTTCAAGAGTGGTGTGTTTTATGATCTTTAGACAGAAATATCCTCAGAAAAGTTTTTTCGTTAGAAGCAGAAGTTGCTTCTTGTGCTGACAATAAACTAATTTACAGTCACAGTAATGCAAAGATTTCCCGGTGCAGCAAGTTTATGACTTCATAGTAGAAAGCATATACATTTTATTTATAAGTCACTGTTTAGTATTTACATAGGCAAAATGTATCAAGACTTTTTAATGGAATTTGCTGTTTTGCAGTAATCATGCAAAAAAGTGCTGACTGTTTAAGAATACAGTTATCGATTGTTATGATACAATACTGTGTAGATTGTCAGCCTGATACATTTAAGATATTTTTTTCAAGATCAATTTGAAACTCAAGAGGTGATTTTGGATGTGAATTGATCAACATAATGGATCAGACAGAAATCTAATCCTTTACTTATGTTAGTTTCTTAAAAGGCAGCTCATGTTGGGCCCCGAGACAGGAAAGGAAGTTGAGCAGACGGTCCCCAAACTATTTAGGGCTGGAGCACTTGCCCTTTGAGGAGAGCCTGCAGGAGCTGGGCTTATTCAGCCTGGAGCAGATTTGCATGGGGACTCAACCAACACCATCAGCCTTCAACACTTTGAAAGGAAGAGTCCAAAGAGTTGGAGTCAGGCTCTTCACGGTACTGTGCGGTGGGAGCAGATGAAACTATGGGCAGAAGTTGAAAGAAGAGAGATCCAGATTGAGGATAAGGAGACCCTTTATCCCATGGGACAGCTGAGCAGGGCTGTGGGTTGCCCTGGGAGGTTGTGCTAGCTCCATCCTTGAAAGTTTCCAAATCCTGACAGGGCACAACCTTGAGCAGCCTGGTCTGAGCTCAGAGCTAGTCCTGCCTAAACGGGAGGCTGTGCTGGAGACCTCCCGACCTCCCTTCCCACCTGGGTTTTCCTGTGATCCTGTGTTGGCAACTGTCAGAAGCAGGCTGCCCACCCCTATAGATGTGCAGGGCAATGAGCCGAACCACACATCCAGATCCTGCTTCCCACTGATACTAGGAGAGCCCAAGGGAAATTCTAACATCACCTAGATCAAAAGCAAAATTACCAATCATTTTGCCAGGACACCACCCCTTGTATTTTTTCTTTAAATAAGAAGAAGGAATACTAGAGTTTGGCCCTCACCTTCAGAGAGGTCATGTCACACCAGGGGTGTCCAGTCCTGCATTGACCACAAAGCCTGAGCCAGCTGGAATCTGCCTTCAGTTCCTAGCTAAGTGCCTAAACATAGATGAATGGAGACCAGGCATGAGATTTAAAACAATGTTGAATATTTGGGTGGTTTTTCTTTTTGTTTTTTGTTGTTGTTGTTGTTGCTATCTTGGTTTGGATTCTTTTGGGGAGTTGGGTTTTTTGGTTGTTTTTTTGGGGGGTGGGGGGGGACGCTGAGGGCAGAGTTTTTATGTGCCAAGTTTAAGGCTGGGCACAGCTTACTTTTCCTAGGAAACAAATAGCTGTGACTGATACTCAATTTCAAGGTTAAGCATAGGCAGTATGTGTCCAAAGTGTGTGGCTGCCAGAGAGTGAGTACAATTAATATGATTTTACCTGCTGATTCACAGTTAGATATGATATTGTGTCCATAAAGAGCTCCAGTTAGTGCTCATGCAGATTAACTTCTTAGCTTCTTGCATTTCTGTAGGCATGCAATACACACACACACACACACACACACATATGTATATGACTTGGATGTGTGTTTGATGTCTTCTCTGCTTCTCACTTAGAGAACATTAAAAGTACAGTGCATTTGAGATCCAAGTACCGACATTAATTAAACTGTTTATTACTTTAAAACACTAAGTGAAACACTTCTGCATTTGTCATCCAGCTCATTCCCTGGCCTGTGCTGATATATCCCAGTCTCCGTCACCTCCTTCGCTTCTGTGCACAGTCTTTGGGAAGGTAAATTAAAAGGCAAAGGCACTAGATCAATGAAACACAGGGTAAATTGCTGTAAACATGTTGAGAATGGTAAATCTGTGTATTAAGATTTTAACCTTTGGGGAATTGCTCTGGGTAAGAGCTGCTTTTTTAAGTTTCTCACCCTCAGCTGGATCAGTTTCCTTAGCCCCATTAGAGATGTGTGGATTTTGCTACCACCTTTTCAGTTACATTATTTGATTTAAACGTTGTTGCACCAGAATGACTGAAATACAAATTTACTTTTTAATAAAAATCCGTTGCAGTAATGAAACATTCATTATATTCATAGTATTATGTTATGAACCACTTATGCAAAAACCTCCAACAAATTTGGCATGGATTAGGCAAAAATCTATGGCCTGATGAGAAATACAGAAATACTTGAGGGTACATAGCTAAGAAAATTTTATTTTTAACATCATGCAGTGCAAAAATTACTTTACTCTGGAACTTTTACTTTATTCTGGAACTTCAAAAGGATCTCTCTTCTGTATTACCTTAGACACAAAGCTGTATTTAACTTCAGGTGTAATGAGAGGTATCAGTATCAAAACTGTCTTTTAAGGAGGTAAATCCTCTTTTAGGGATTTACCTAAAAAACAGGGATAAACATGAATTCAAAATACACCACATTATAGTTAAAAAAAACCCTAACAAAAAAATGAAACAGAAACTCAGCAAACATATCTACTTCTCAAGATGTCTCCATAATTAAAGCTAATTTTATCTTCTGGTCTCTATATTGCTATAACTGGATCTTTAGTCCCACACCCTTGTTTACAGTTCTTTCTTGTCCTTTGTTCTGCCAACAGATTTTTGAGCAAAATTACAGGACTGGCATGCTTAAATTTCCTCATGAATAAAGACCAATTCCTGCTTAGAAAAGATATGTCTAGCTAAACAGCTATCAAGTGGTGAGGGTTTGGCTTGCCTCATCTGCGTTGTTGGCTCAGATCTGCTTCTGCTTCTATCTACAGGGCACTCCCATAAACAAGGCAAGAAGAGGGGAATACATTTGCATTTCTTTCTCTGCTCTCAGAAATGCTATCAGAGGTTAGAAATAGTGAAAACATATAGCCTATTCCAAAAGCATACCATGAACATGATTTTAAACTTTAAAATGTATGGATTTTCTCAGTGCAGTAAGTGCCTCTCCTACATGCAGGGGCAGGGTAACAATATTCAAGTTCACTCCTATTTCTTTTCAAGGCCTGAAGACATTGCAGATATGGGTGAAAACTGAAGTGTGCTTAAGAGGATCTGAAAGTACTGACTGATTCCAATATGCTTTGGATTTGGTCCCTGCTATCTGGACTTCCAGAAAATTTCCAGAGACAATTGTAATGATTAACCTTTTACCACTGCAGACAGAAAGCTGGCATCTGCCTAGCCACAGTGTTTTGACTTCCATAAGAAATTACAGTGGGATAATCATTCTGGGCGTCTGTGACATCCAGGTATTTAATAATTAAGTCTGTACATGTAGAGAGAGCTCAAAATCAATACTTTGCAATGCAGCAGAGTCGGAGGCAGGGCAATGAAAAGGATGAGGAGCCTGGGTGGGATGGATGAAGGTGGTCAGGGACAGTCCCCAGTCTCAGGTCTATCTAGTGCAGACAGCCCCATCATGGCATGGCGCCAAGGAGGTTACTGTAATCACCTGTCATTGCACAACTTCAGGATGTGTGTAAATTTGAGCCTGAGAAATGTAAGCTTCATCATCATAATGACTAAGCAAAGAGGAAGCCTCCCCTGGTAAGTAAATGTGTGCCTCAGATAAACAGAAAATAACTCACATGCATGCATTGCCTTGGCTGCTGGAATATGGCACCACTGCCAACAACAAATTTTCACAAAATGTTGTAAAATATTTTTATCCTGTGTCTTGAAGCGGTAAATCTTTATTTTGCAATTTTTAAATCTTCTTTAAAATTGCAGTCTGCATAGGCTCATGCTTGTAGTTTCTTCCTCAGACCATGATTTCACCCTTTTTTTTCTGTTAAAGGATCTGCAGTCATCCTCCTTTACAGGTCTCAAGGCATATTTTCAGCTGAAACACATTTTGTTCTGGGAGATAGGATGGGTCAGTCATGGTGCCATCACAGGTCAGCCTGACCGAGGGAGAACGCCACCTTCTCTGACATTTGTCCACTTCTGTCCCTCTGTGGGCTGTGATAGAGATGTGGCTCGTACAGTGATTTCATACTTTTCCAGGTCAGGGGAGTTAGGTTATTACTCACATCTAAAGCAATGAGGTAAACAATTCCTACTTTGCTGAAATTTAATTTGAGTGGGAAGATGATGTGTATACCCAGAGCATGTGTTGCTTGACATGCTCTGGCTTCAGTGCGCAGCCATAAGATCCATGAATCACAGGCAGTGACAAAAAGTGTCTCAGGGAACAAGCTAACTTTAAATAATTTGTCTTCCTTTTAAGGGCTTTGATCAACTGAAAACAGGAGGATTAGCTGCAGGAGATTAATAGCAAGGAAAGAATATATATAGAAGTATTAGAATAAATTTATATTTTTCTGTGTTACATAGCTTCATAAGGCATTTGTCATTAAAGTTAAACAGGTCCCAGGGAGAGGACAGCACTGAGTCCTGGCCTTTAAATGCCATTTATAACCACACTGATGAAGGAAAAGGCAAACAACTGAGTTTTTTCTCCTAGTGTCTTCTGTAAAAGATAATCTTCATGTTTTTCTTGGTTATTTTTAATGGTACAGAGATCCTGCTTTTTACTGAGAGCCACACAAGTTTTTTAAGAGTACTAACACATGGTAACAAAGCCAAGCGATAGCTTTATATCCCTCTAACTTCCATTCACAAAACCCATTGATAAAGTAGTTCAAAAGCTATTTATAGTGAACTTGTAGTTGTGTCAGCAAGAAAGGAGCAGAGAGCTGTTCCGTGGAAAGACTGGGAGGACTCCTCTAGTTTCAAACAGCCTGTTTTCTGCCACAGTTCATAGGAAGGTGTACAATAAGCCGGGTAACCTGCAATGCTCTGGATTCAGAAGTGTCTGTTTTCAGCTGCAAAAGGGGGATTTTTCATCTTGATTACCACAGTTCTCTACAAACCAGAGACATTATCTGTGAATCTCTGCTAAAGAAGCCTGTTCATTATAATGAAAATTGGCTTGAAATGCAGACCTGTATGCCTGCCCATTCAGACTAGATCTGAGTCCAGACTGACATGCAAAAATAGGCAAGTGCTTTGCAAGAACTCAGTTTTACTGATCAATATCCAGAACCTGAATTCACGTGTCTCCACTTTGCTTACAATTTCCGTGATAAAAGAGAACAACCAAAGCTTTCGTTGTACCAAATGTTGATCATTCTCCAGGGACATGCATCCCTTCTTCTTGGAGGCCAGATACTGAATTTTCAGATGTGGTGTTTGGTTGCTTCATTCGGGGTCCTGTAGGACCAGACTGTTAGGAAGAAGTAAAACAAAAGTCTGAGTTTATCACAGAGTCGGATAAACTGTGTTGTCTTCTTAATTGCCTTTCCGTGATGCTAACTTTTGTTTATGCCCAGAGCTTGATGAACACAAAACAACACATCCTAGGCTTCCCTCCACTATGTTGGCAGAGAAGAAACAGTAAAACAAATTGTTTCTATAACTCAGAGTTTTTCTCAAGGGGAACTGCTTTGTTTGTACTTGGATAAACACAAAAGTAAACTCTAGCACAACTGAATTTTTACAGAAATGATGCAATGTAACTGCATTGATACAGATATTTACCCCCAATCCCATTAATAAGTTAATTACCTTATGAAATATAGGAATAAAGCTACATTTTATCACCAAGAGGTTAAATTATTCCATTAGATCCAAAGAGATTTTAGTCTTTGCATTGTGGAAAAGAGGAAATAAGATTGGAGAACATTTTATACATCCAAAATTATCCAGTGTCCCAGAAACTGAAGATGGAAATATGTTACAGAGACTGCCTTCTGGTACCATTGTCCCTGGGGGCACCCTGCACATACTGGCCAGGATGTTCATATTGGTTTTGCCAGTTGCCATGATTGATGTGCATATTTTTGTTCATTGCCATTCTCCCTTAGGCTCCAAAGAGACCAAAACTTCAGCCAGAAAGGTACTGATCACAGAGGCTTGAGGCACTGTACAGTAAGAAATATGATGGTTTTCGTGATAAACTTTCAGTCAATGAGAAGGGAGTTATCCTTGTTGGTAGAAATCACCAGAGGAATGGAAAAATAAAGGGTCCACCCTGACCGACAGAAAAATGTAGGCTCTGTCACCATGAAACCCACAAGCCAACACTGAGGGCAGTGCCCTGATTGCCACCAGCAGAGACTGAAGGAGGTGTTAAAGGAATCGCTGTGTGTATCAATACAGGGCACTTCCAGTGCTGCCCTCCAGCACTAAAAGAATCCCTGGCATAGACCCTGGCATGATCAGCACAGCCAGCAAGGGTGACCTTAACAGACAGGTGGTCTCCTTTCATCTCATCCTAGAGGAGCTTGCTTTTTACTTAACAGTTTTCTCTGCAGCCGCACTCTGCCTATGCTGTCCCCATTCCTATTTGTAGTGTCAAGAATAATGGTTATAACCACCACTATTTGCTATTTGCTGTCTACTTTCTGCTATTCCTCATTTGCTGCCTACTTTCTAATTTCTACTCTTATTTTTTGTTTCTTCCTCGTGCATATCAAAGCAAAACAATGCATGGGTGCTGACAGAGGTGGCAGAACTTTACTGAATTCTTTATGTGCAAAGGAGAGACACTGAAGCTTGTGAGCAGCCACTTTAACCTGCAGTCCTGTACACATCAACTGCTTTATAGGCTAGGCTTGTAGGTGACCTCTGTGATTGAATCATAGGAGATTATAGGATTGTTCTAATGCAATATCCCCAAGTGCAGGAATACGTCTGTGTCTGCACAGGAGGTCTGAGACTAGGCTCAGCAGTGAATAATGTGGAGGACAATAAGGAGCAATAACTAACCTGGACTTGCTTTCAGATAGAGTTTTCAGTCAGTTTTTCAGACCCCACAAGTGGGTTCTGTGGACAGACCTGCCAGATGCAAACTGTAGCTGCCTTACCACCTAAGAGATAAATTAATCTTTAGCGTGAAACACTGTGTTACCTTTTAACTATGATAGGAGTTTAGCTCCCTTCTGGTTGTGTGAACAGGAACGTGTAGCTGCTTTAGTCTCTAACTGAAAGCCTGGTTCTCTAGTTCTCTACATGACAGAGGAAATTCGAAACTCCTAAAGCTACAGCACAAAATCCCACAGACATGTGAACAAGATTATTATTGGTTTACCCATAAATAGGATTACAAATGAGAATTCAGAACAAAGCAAGTAAAATTAGTGACCTTCTAAAGAATATAAAGAGCAAAAGTAAACCTTGTTTACAGTCACTGGCACTGAAATAGTTCACAAGTGCCAGGGTCTAACTGTGCCTGGCTGTTCATTTTAAATACACCTACATTGCTCTAAGAAAATTTGCAAACAGTGTGACAGAATGGAGGATTGCTTACTCTTGGAGTGTTCTATTATAAATGAACTCACAGCAGCTCTGTACTGCATTTCAGGATAGGAAGAGAGGAATGCCATGTGCAAGTGAAACTGTAGGCTTGTTTGAATAAGCTGCATGTAATTATCCAGACTGGAAGGTGGCCAGGGCACTAAAGCTGACACTAACATTAACCTTGCAGCATTCAGAACCCGGCATATTTGCAAACTCTTTGCTGCAGTTCATTTTCCAAGGATCAGCATTCAACAGGAATGTATTCTCTATTATATTCTGGTGGCAGCACATTGTCCTCCCAATTACAGTCCCCCAATCTACTTTTGCTGACTAGCTCTGAGACCTTTGATTTTTTTTTTCTATTAGGGAAATGAAAGAATACAAACAATAACTTATTCCTTCCTTTCCAGCAGCGTGGATATGTTTAAGTGGCAGTGGAAAATTACTCCCCCGAGTCTCTTCTCAAGTCCAGACAACACAGATCTTAAAATGGTGAGAGTCATGCACTCCAGGGTGAAGGTCATGCACGTCAGGATGAGGGTCATGCACATCATGAGCACTTTACAAACAAAGATACTCTCTACTGAGTCCCAGGGCATACAAACTGTCTTTGAAATCACAACCATTAGCGAGCCTGCCCAACTTTGCTTATTTTTAATTTATCTGGTAAGCTGCCATCAAAAGCAATGTTCTCTCTTTCCTCATTCTTCAGGCAGTATAAAGAAGGAAGCTCAACAAGCCACTGCATGGAATAACTGGGAGGGAGAGGTCATTCAGTGTCTTCTGGGGTGGGAGCAGGAGCCGGTTCAGCTGTAGGGTTTAGAATCATAGAATCATCAAGGTTGGAAGCGTCCTTTAAGATCATCAAGTCCAACTGTGTTTGTTTTAGGATGATGAGAAATGGGGGGGAGGTGCGAGAAAGAGGCTATATGGGCCTGTTGGCAGAACTCAGTTTACAGGAACAAAAGATTTTGTGAAGCATGACTTACAAACTCTCCCACCTGGGATTCAGTGGGGGATGCCTAATTCCATACCATGCTTCCAGATACTACATCAGCCTTTGAAACTGGAACCAAACAATGGGACTTTAAATAACAAAAATATTTCTTTTGTGAGCTACTTAGTTACTTGGCTGTGCATTACCCCATAGTAGCAAGGGTTTGGCCCTGATGATTACATTTTCAAGAGGAAGAGGACAAATTTACACAGTTTTTAATCTTATCTGTGGGGGAGGGAAGAGTGAGCCTGTTGTTGGCTGGCTCCAAGTTAGAGGAGCCAGCACCTAAATAGAAAGCAAAACCAAAAAAAAACCCAGATCTAACAACAGAGAGGAGCACAGACCCCATTGTTTTCCCAAGCCCATTTCTAGAGCAGGTAAAACATAGTTATGCTTCATGATTTAAATCTGTGGCATGGAATGACTGCATGTTTTGTTGCTTGCAATTAGCTAACTTATGGACAACACATGATTTTGTGTCAGGCAAAGCATAAGGCTTCATTTTTGTGATAGAATAGGCTCCTCAGAATAGCAATTTTTTTCCCCTATTTTTTATTCATTCGTTTCCATTTTCCTGGGCATTTTCACAAAGCTGTGCTTTGGACACTATTTGTGCAGCATTGAAATTGCTGACATCTTTAATGAGCTCAACCAAACAATAGAATAAGTTTGTATTTTATAAATACTAGTGAGGAGGCTCACTAGGCAGTGCCAGAACATTTTTGAAGGCTAACTGTCCCAGAGCTGTCTACTGATGTTTATTTAACTAGCTACTCCATCACTGAGATTTGGTCTTGCCCTGTTTAGCAATATCAGCATTGACTTAAAGACAAATTATTGAACAACAAGGCCTTCTATCATTATTACTTCTGCTGAAGGGTCTTCCAAACATTCATATTCTAATGCTTCTACTGCCAAAGCATTTTTGTATTATCTCCTTCTTCTGGGGCTGAGGCCTTTGGGAAAAAGGTTGAATTAAGTGTTACACTCACATTCTTTGTGACAGAACTGCTCATATTTTCTGTATCTCCACACTTTTTACCTTTCCTCAATGTGTGCTCTGTTCATCTCTATGTGGCTTCTCTATTAAACTAAAAGTTTGGAAAGCTGGAAGGGAGAGAAGTGTTGGGTAAGCTCTTTTAGCAGTAATTTGACCGAAATGTCCAAAGACTTCCACTCAAAGGCATGATTTTAACAGCATAAAAATTAAAAAATAAATGGATACGACTTCTTAGCATTAGCCAATGGAGTAGCTTGCTCCCATTGATCCCAGCTCTGCTGAAAATAGAATTTATCAGTTTTTCTTTTTAAGATTCAGTCTTGGCCTTTATGAATGTCTCTGTAGGCAGATACTCACGCTGTACTCCTGACATTCAAAGTCAGTGTCAGGAACTAGCTTTTGAGATGAAAAGGTTCAACTTTGTAGAACACCCATGGGGTCAAAAGCTTGTTGTTTTTGGAAAACACTTTTCTGTCTTTTCCGACACCAAAAGGCTCTTAAAAACTCTAATGTAGCTTCACAGAAATTGATTACATATTAACATATTAATATTATGTGTTATGTGTTTATGGGCTGATCAAAATGAACACTATACAAATAACATTTGAGACATTACTTTAGCTATGAGACAACCATAAAATAAAACAGATGGCAAGGGCTAGATAAAAGGAATGGTAATCAAAATGGTATTAAGTAGTCTGCAAATGGGACAATAGTTTTGATTAACATCAGCAGGAATTACAGAGATAATGGGAAGGTCTACAGAGTTCTGAAATGTCTGCAATAATCTGCTGTGACAGAAACAGTTCTCACACCATTTAGTCAGATCAGCTTTCTACATTGACTTCAGCCAGTGTGTTTGCCTCTATGGAGAGCACAGGTCATCGTGAAAAATATAATACGAAAATTCAAAGCTTATTGAAAATTACTTTTTAACATTTCCTTTTGATTGGTTATGGAAGGGACAGCTAATAACAACAGCCTAATATAGGAGACTTGTACTTATTTAGCAACTGGTAAGTATCTTTGAAAAGAGATAAAAGGATTTTTTAGGCTATTGCAGAGAATAGCAAAGGTTAAAAGGGAGATAATAGGGTGAAAATACACTGAACATTTCAAAGCATACAAATGGTGATGTAATATAATTTTATTTTATGAAAGGAAGTCTTGTCATGTATCTTGCCATGTGTTTATTAAAACTACTCAAATTCAATTTCTAATGGACCCTTTAAATTTCACATAAAGCAGGGTGACCTCCTTAGTAGTAAGGAATATATGGGCAGCAAGACACTGTTCATCAGATGTCAGAACAAGCTTTACTGACCAGGGTGGATCTCAGCTATGTCTGGGTATAAAGTTACACCCTGGGACCATATTGTAAAGGCAGACTTACTAATTCAGACATCAAAATTATGAACAAAATATTTACAGTTAAATTAAAAGTCAGAAGTGTGAAACAAATGAACCCCTGCTGAATTAATTTGTAGAAGTACAGAGTAGGATACAATGTTTGAGTTCTCAAGGTCAAAATATGAGCCGTAGATCTGAAATGTTGTGCTTTCTCTTGTTTACCACATAACACAAAGTGAACTATAACCTCTCCCTTTTATGATTTTCCTTCTTTCCCTTCACACAAGGATGATGGATATCAAAACCCTAAAAAACTATATCAAGAAAATATCATAGACTAAACTTCATCCTTTAGCTACAGCTGTTGAACTCATTAGCTCCATGAGACTACAGAGATCCAGCAGAACAAAGAATTTGTCTCAGAGGATTTAATTGAAAGGTCTAAGAATGTCTGATTTAGCTCTCAGAGAAATAAATGTGAACTTTTACAGTGATTTTGGAGAAAACTGGATCAGATCCAACAGTAAAACAGTTCTGAGTTAAAGCTGAAATTTATCCCGTTTAGTCTTAGGTGCTATTTCAGCTCCCTCTCTAGTCAAAAACTGACAGAGTAAGTGAGAAATTGCAGAATGACTGGCTCAATATTGCTTGATCTGTGTTTTCCAGCAGCTATTCCTGCATACCCTATTATTCCAAAACAATAAACACACATAAATACATCCAACTCACTGTACACACAGTTGCTTCTTATAAATATAAGCCAGTACCTAATGGAAACAGTACAGGTAAGGGGAAACGCGTCGTATTTTAAAATTTTGTTTTAATTTTCTAATAATTTTATTGAAAATAATCGTTATTGTAAGTTGAAAGAAAAATTAACATGGCTGAAATTAATTTTCTGACTTTTAGTGATGTTGATTTTAATGACTCTAGTTGGAAACCAGTGGTTTCTAAAGACAAACATCTGACAAAGACCTTTAGTTCCTTTTCAGTTACCAAATTTCAGTTACTCTTAATGAAGAAAGCTGATGGTATACAAAAACCATACCAATAAACTTCAGAAATATTCAGCATTAATTCTATACTGTGGGTATGCAATTCCTCTCCCTCTACCTTACACACATTTTTCTTCATGTTTTCTGTTCTAACAGTGCATACAACCTGTCCTTCAAATATCTTTAAAAAAGAAATGTTAGTACTGGCAGCCAGTGTGTTGTAGATGTACCTTGGCAGAAGAGAAGTATCTTGCTTTAAAAGGTACCTGCCCTCAAGCATTTAAGAATTTCAAACCCTAAACTAGGTCAGCCTTGTAATTCTGAGCAGTCTTCTTGTGACAAGAGCAGTGTAACCACCGTTCTAAGTGTTTCTGTGCAGTTACCACCCTCATGTTTGCCGTATGTCTCTTGGCCTACTTTTATAAATTCTTTGTTCCTATTGTTTGGTACCCAAAGCTTTTATTCATGGACACTGAAAAGTTAGAATGAACTCAGAGCTGGCAGATGTGTGTCAGCTCTGGCCACAAGAGCTGCAGGAAGGCTGTTCTCTGGGTCATAGCCAGCACAGTTTATCCTCATCCGAGAAGCTGAATCTCTTTCATTCCTAGAAGAACTTCACCCAGAAGTGAAATCCACTCAGGATTCCTCACAGGTTTTTCTGCCTTCACAAAAAATGTCACTTACGTTAAAACAGCCCAGAGGAAGGTTGATTCTTTGAGAAGCTGAACACAGTCTCTGGTGGTGGAGGTGGCTGGTGGGTGACAGCGGTTGGGAGCCTGGCGAATAGCTGAGCCCCGAGCAAGATGCAAATGTTGGGACGGGAATGAGGACTGATCAATGACATGTTTCCTCCCCTTTGCTTTCATGGGATCCTTCCATTCTAGGAAATGGAATATGTCCATTTTCCTGGGACAAAGTCACTAAAGAACGATTATAAGTGTTCCGATTTTATCAGGATATATACAGTAATCTCGGCCAGACTCAGGTGTCCTGCTTAATGCAATGTTATTGCATTGCTGTGGCAGGGGCAAGCAACCTGGCTGAATGTAATTGAAAAGCAGCAAGGTCATAAACAAGGAAGAATGCTTTATTTTAAGGAAGAGGGTAGGAAAACCATTGCTCTTGGTAGAGCAAGTATTTTTCTTTCAAGTGTATATATCTCACATAAACAGCTCGGTGTCATGTGCCACAATGTGTTCTTTTAAATGGTTCTTATGATCTGGTGTACTACATTTCAACACATATTTGGGGATCTTAATTTGGTTTTCTTTTCATGTGTACAAATGACATTTATTCAGTATAAATATTCATAAGACCATTAGTACTAAGTAGACTCCTGCAATCTATTTCAGTATGTTTGCACTGAAAATATTTTAGAGAGAAAAACATTACTTTACTTGGAACATAACTGATTTAAACAAATATCAACTGAATTAATTTAAGAAGGTGATGTCTAGATATAAGAAATCTTTTGTTGGCCATTGGATGATGGTGCTCTGTAATTCTACTTTCCAGAGCATGTTTTCACTTGCTATCAGTAATTCCCATTTTGTCTTTGAAAAAGGATACACCATCACAGCATACCTGCTAATGACATGGATGAAAAAAAAAAAACCTGGCAATAAGCTTGAGAGTAAACACAGTTATTATTTAACGAGCAACCTCCCATTGCTCCCATTACTCAACTCCTTAGTACTTAGCTTAATTATGTCACTGGAATGCATGCTTAAAGTTACCCATAAGAGTTAATGAGCTGATTCTTCCAGTCATCAGCTTCAATTAACCAGTAATCTAATCAGGCTGACCTCTACATTTTAGAGACTGACCAATAAAGCAGGCGGCAGGTAGTCATGAACTCTGCAGCACTACTTCGACACTCATTAATATTAGACTCGTGAATTAGCAAACCACCTGCCAGTACAAAGTTAATCTAGATCAGGAATAAATCCATAATCAACTTTCTGTCAAAGTAACCAGAGCTCACAATATGGTGTTTTGTCACCTTTTTGTTGGCTGCACATTGATAAATAGTATTAAACAGGCATAAGCTCTGACAGAAAGAAATTAAGCTTTTGCTTTGTTTTGGTATGTAATTATTTTAAATCACACTTGAACTGGGCTATGAATTTTTTCTTGTGTAATTCTTAGCCATGTCCTTTTTCACCCCAAAGGCCACCAAAGTAACTGTTGCCCCAGAAGGTGTGAGATTAAACAGGCCAGGTTTAGTTTGCAAGGACAGGGAAGGAACTGGAAGGGACATTTTGTGCCTCAACGAGTTCGTGCTGCTGCACATGTCAAAACGAGCAGACATCAGAATAATTCAAGTGGAAACCCAAGACCAGTGCAATGAATTCTGCCCAGCAAGCCCAGCCAATGCATTTCTCTGTCATGTGGGGGATGGCAAGGCAGCAGCTAAGCAGTCTGAGAGTGGGATCAGTGTGTAGGATGTTTTCATTGCTGTGATAGTGAATTGCAGTGCATCAATTGCAAAAGAAGGACTCCATCAGGAAACAGAACGGATGGTTGGGAATGGTCAGCCAAAGTACGGTGTGGAGTACCTGGCTGCCCTCTCATGTAAAGACTTTTGACACGGGTATTCTTCCATCCAAATAAATCCATTTGAATGGTGCCTTATTTCAGTGGGGATTTGGCTATTTTATAGGTAGCCTGTGTGTACAATTTCCTATCTAGTTGCTGTAGAGATTGGAAAGGCAGATATATTTAAATTTTGAATTGTAGATTTCCATTTTAAAAACAGACAAAGAGTGACCCCAAACCTGCAAGCTGTGCATTGCTGCATTTTTTTATTAGTCACTGGAATCAGAGGCAAAATTTACAAGACAAAATAAGCTGTCAAACCTGTTCTTAGAAATAGCAGTGTTTCCTCATTTTCGCTTTCTATGTGCAGTTCCCTAGAAAGCTGGCTGCAATGGACATACAATACATGGTTCAAACAGCTTTCAGAAAGCTCCCTCTTAAGCAGCTTTCAGGAAGAAATTTCTGTCAGCTATTGTATAGTACCTTCTCTGTATACATGTGTTGATAGAATTCTATCAGTTATGGCAGTTCTTCACAGACTCATACTCTGAACAATAACTTTCTTCAAATTTCAGTTACAGAGAGAGAACTAACTTCTGTACCAATACACCTAAGACTAATTCTGAATATAGTAATGACGTGCCATAATAAGTTATTAATAGTGTAATCATTACTAAATGTTCATAATGAATTTCTATTCTTCAAAAAACTGATCAAACTGGAAATAGGATCCATGCTTTATCTATCAGTGTTAGGTAAATAACCAATCCTTTCCTGACTGCATAATGAATAGGAAAATGCAGGCTCAGAAGGCTATCCTTGTGTTGCTCTGGGAAGAGTTCCACACCAATGTGCTGCCTGTTTGTTCTCTCCCAGACTCCCTTCGCATTTCATTAACAAACTCTTCCCAAAACAGATCTACTAGAGAAGCTGTTGCTTCAAAGAAGGGTGGATTTCACTGCTTGATGCTGTTGGGAGTCAGACACCAGCCCTTTTTCTAGAGCTCTGTAAGGAGGTTGCATTCCTAAGATGCCAGCTCAGATATTAGCACAGATAGATTCTTGTTTCAGCTTTTATTTAAAGCTTCATATTTTGAGATTCCAATTCTAGTACTTCAAAGTTCTTGTATTTAATAGTTAATATTTTAAATAACTATCTAAACTGCCTACTGGAAATTTCATTCATTTCTTCCTCAGCCAGCAGTTGGAACTATTGATGCCATCCATTCTATAAACAACCCTTTATATATATAAAAGAACCCACTCACTCCATATTTTTTTTTCCTAGGCTAAGCAAGTCCCATTTTTCCGACTTTTCTTCACGTTTTATGTTTTCATGAATTTTCTCTGAACTCTTTTCCATTTATTCCCCTCAGACAGTTTCAAAGTGTGGTAGATAAAAGCCAATGTGATTTTTAAGTGAAGAGCTTGGCCTCAGCAATGTCAAACAGACTGCAGTAATTTTCCCTCAGATATAACACACAACACTAACTAATTAACCAAGAGCTAAAATTAGCCTTTGTTGCTGGTTTGTCTTGAAAATCATAATAGTGCTGGCTCAAGTTCAACTGAGGAGCTCAAAGGATTAGTTTGATAAGTTTTGTTCTTGACATCCATAGTGCTTGCTACTTAGCGTTACCCTTCCCCCCGAGAGCTTGCAAGTCTGCCATTTAGCAATTTGTTATAGATCTTCCCTGGAGCACTTTTTATCTTTTTTTCTTTTAAAAAATAGTTGATATACTTGTCCTTCATGTACCCTGTGATGTTAGCCTTCATCGTTAGTGGTACAGGCACTGTGGTGACTAGTTCCTGAAGCATTTTGCATGAAATTTGCTGGTTGCTACTGATTTGTGTATATCTTGTTATTAAATAAATGTTTCTTAGTAAGTCATCTGTGGTTAAAACCAAGGAAACATGGCAACCATTATTGAAAACATTCTCATTATGACTCTAAAGCAATAGAAACAGGTTTTGAACATTTTTGTTGTTTTATGAACAACATCAGGCAGTATCTTCAGCATTTTCAAAAGAATCTGGTGAATTTGAAGGCTCATTGCATAGCAGTCAAGCAAGATCCATCACAGGGGATTTAAACACCATATAAAGTAAGAGGGAAAGAGCACACACTATTTACAAAAATCACGAGTAGGGAATTAAGTAATTTAAAACTTTAATCATCTTATGCTCTGTGTGTAAAAGTAAAGAAAACATTGGGGAGAGCAATACTGGGCTCTTGATTTTGTATACTTATCTTGGTATGTTTTAGTCAGTCCAGCTGATGGTCTCCCAGAGTCCCTCTGGTGACAGTTCAGGAATTAGCATAGGCCAAAAGCATTTTTAATTGGCAATTGACATGCAGCTACACTACTTGTTGACTAACGCTATGACTAAAGTTATTCTATGCCAGCACTAAAGATCAATTAATGCATCCTTAGCTTGCAAGAAGACAAGACATGAATTCAAACTTCTCTGAGGCTCTGTTCAGGTTTGAGGAGTTTTGCTGCAATCTAATGCAGGACTTGAGGACACACTGTCCACTCAGTTAGCTAAACCCACAGCAAAGAACCACTGTGTCTCCAGAGTTTGTGTACGCAGGTAAAGAGTGTACACACACCCAGAGAGGCTAATACACTGACAGAAAGTGCAAACAAAACTTGTTTAACGCAAAACATTCGGGGTGTGGTTTGCTATCTGTGTCTGGCAATATTTTTCACCAAGGATGGCTTCTGTTCAAGGAAATTCCTTTAAACTCGGCTAGGAAGGGAAACATAATGAAACTTTGATGACACCTGGACCAATATAGCAACAGAAGATCCCTCATGATTTTTATGGCAGTAGGAGTGAATGAGGACACCGAAACCTCAAGTAAACTTGACAGATTTGTTTTCTGTTGGTTTTGGTTTGGGTTTTGTTGCACAAAAACATAGCAAATGTTGAGGAAAAGTGCAAGAAAAAATGATGTTATGATCAAGCTCTGTTTTAAAATCATTAGAAACACAGAAAACTTGTAAATTGTATGTTTAATATCTGAAGATGAAGTCCTTAGCTTGAAAAAATCTTACTGTTCTTAGATAGTGAGTTGTCCCTGAGGATGCATAAAGGAGTTTATGTCCCTGTGATCCCTTTATTATTATTAGAAAACATTATTATTTATCAGAGGAATTGCATATACACATAAACATACATAAACACACATGAACCTGCGCACACAGAGTTTAAGACTCCAGGATTCCTACAATAGAAGTTTGAACTCCACTTAAATAAACTATAGAGCATCAAATACCCCTTTCCTCACATACCAAGGACCTGTCACAGACTCTTCTCTGCATGTGCTCAGGTAAAGAGGGGACTCTGACAGGTGGATCAGAAGGGGTCTGCAGCTGACCTGGACCAGAGATAAAGCTTGTGTAAACTATGGAATCCCTCCCTCCCTGACCTCTGTTGTGAGTCCCTTGGGGAGTGATATATGCAGGACATGAAAAGAAGGGAGTCCTCTGAAACAGTAAAATACCAAATATTGTAGAGCTTCAGCAATCAGAACTCCTTGGATTCAATCATGAAATCTCGGGTTCCCATTACACACCATGAAGGATTGTGAATAAGGAGAAGGTAAGGTGATGAATCTGTGATTGCAGTCCTAGAGAAGATACATTTGATGTCATAGGCTGTTCAATTTACATATGAGGGCAAGGTCAAAATACTGGAAGCTGGTGCTGGACTGTAAATCAAGCAGAAGACCCAAAATGGTGGAATTAAATGGGAAAACAACAAAACACATCAAAAATGTGACTGGTTCTCCCCCGTGCAATTGTTAAATATAATTGAATAAATTTTAAAAGATGTGCTCTGGATCAAACAGGAATAAGCTAATTTAACTATCTGCAATAAAAACATCTAGTCCTAACTGGACATTGGAAATCCCTCTATAATCTCTGGAGAGAGAGGTGGTTTTGAGTATCACTGGCACCGTAGGATTCTGTGCATGGTGTATAACCCCAGTGAATCGTTCACTCTGAGAGCTCCAGATTCTTCCTGGCTAGTAGGCAAGCAGACATCAGATAGACCGGTCAAGCACCGAGACAGCAGGGAGGCCTTGAACACTTGATCTCAAACAATTAGAGGAAAGCAGTAGCTGAAAGCATAGAATTAGTTTCTTTGAATTAAAGGATAGCATTTCTAGTGAGAGATACAATTCCAGCTTTGGATTGGTTAGAGGTTATTTGTGTATCAGAGCAGTCTACATTCAGAATTTAATTGAAAGATGTGGGGCTTCCCGTCAGTTTAAGAGACAGGACTGCATGAGTCTCTGAAACCCAAGCAAAATTTACCTTGAGTTATTGAATCAGAAAAAAGTCTATGTCAAATAAAAATCTCCACTGACTAGACAAACTAAGTTTTCAAAGTAGTTGAAATTCCCTATTTGCTCATTCTACGTTACTGTTGGCCTAATGTAAGCTTGATGTGGAACAGTACAGGAAGAACTGAGCTTTTTAGATCTTACAGACTAAGATTATTTTTTTTTTTTTTGTGCCTGTGGACATCTTACTTCAATTATGACTGGGAGGTGTCCACAATTCTTGGTTCTGAAGCACAAAGGGAAGTCAGGTCTGAAGGATTTCTAAAAAGACACCATATAATCCTTCAGAGTATCTGAGATCTTTGGAAGAAATATCACTGATATTCCATGCAAGTCACATGATCACTTCTCTATATCACTGTTAAAATCACCATGATTTTAGGGAAATCTTCTTAGAGTTGCACTTACATGGAGAGAATGCAATGGAAACAGTTTTGTTTGTTCTTTCGTTTTCTACTTTTTATCAATAGAACTAAAAGAAATACTTACATAAGAATGTGTAATATGCTAGTGATTGCTACTCAGAATGGAAAAATACAGATAGTTCAACTGATGTTCATCATATTGCCAGAAAGCGAAGAGTTACTGAATTCTGCTAAAATGCCCTGAAAACTCATAGACTGGCTAAATCCCAAGAATTTCCAAAGGGAAGGTTTAAAAAGAAAGCAATATAAAAGTCTGTAAAATTAGGTCTTCTTAATAATAAATATTGTGAAAGCAGGCTGAAAAAGTAAAGTATAATGTAGGCACCAAAAGAAGAATGACCTACTAAACTGTAGTAATACGTGCACGTTGTGTTATTATATCTAAAAGTTTCTAGCAAATGCAATAGCAGAACTAACATCTCCTTTATGATTTGTATGGATTTTTGTTAATCTGTAATGAGCTATTAAAAACTAAGACACAATGTAGTTAATAGCAGCAATAACAATAGCGCTTAGTTGCAATGTAGCATTTTTTTCCCCAAGAGATTTCCTGGATTTTAATTAAAGTAACCACGACAGTAAATGGCTTCAGTAGAACTAATCTTAGAGTAAAATCTTATTCTAATGTAGATTACTGTCAAATTAAATCCCGACCATCAATCCTTAGGAAGCAGACAGTAAATTGCATTGATTCTTTCAGCCTAATTTTAATTTTTCAAATGCATGAAGCAAGTGGTACAGAAATAGCTTTGCTGGTCAATAAGCTGTGTTTAAAGGGCAGTCCCAAATCCTAATCACTGATTGCCCCAAATTGTACTGCTACTCTTCCTCTGTGAAAAGCAATGTAACTGCTCTGGATCTATAACCTGTGAATGCAAAAAAGGATTTATCCCACTGACTACAATATTGGTTTCATCACAACAAACTGAACATTCTGAGTACCAGCCCCAAGCTATAGATTTATGCATGAATCACAGGATCATAGAGTGATTCGGGTCAGAAGAGACCTTCAAAGATCACCTAGGCCCTCCCTTGGCATCCACAGGGATATCCTCCACTACATTAGATTACTCAAAGCCCCATCCAACCTGACCTTGAACGCTGCCTTGAACACAGTCTTTAAATCCAGGGGCTTATTTAGGCCTACACTTAATTTCTCTATTAATGCCACAAAAGAAGTTGTTTCTTTTCTCCTTCCTTGTTACTTGAATAGCACAATCACAGGTCATTTCCCCACACATCACATTTTACTTTGACTGAAACACAGACAAGGGGCAAAGAACAGTACAAAAAGCTAGAAAATTATTATGACTAGGGTAGTTTATGCCAAAGAAGGACTTATTTACACATCTGTCACTGTTTCTAATCTATTTTTAGGCCACATATTCCTTCGGAAAGGAATAAAGGGCAGAATTTGGCCATCTGGTCTTTCTTCAGATGCATTACTCAGCTTATCAACTACACTGCTGGGCATGATAATTCCTGATGAGCAGAGCATCCTAACAAGCAATGTCACCAAAAAGCACTTGAGCCCGGAGACCTCAAGATAGGCTATAGTATTTCCCTTTAGCTTGTTTTATAATAACATGTAAGTTCCTTAAATTCTACCATGTCTGTAATAATACCTCATTCTAATGTATTAATGTTCTCAAAGTATATTTCTTTGAGTCTTCATTTGTTATACACACGATTAGAGAGGTGAAACAATGGTCATCCAAAGACTAGCTAGAGACAGATTGCAAAGAAGATCACCTATTGCTCTGTCTACTAAGCTGACACATTTTTTTCACTGGCCCTAGAAATTGTGTTTAGTTCATTTTTGTGTATCAATTCGGTTTCCTTTTCTGTGGATAAGCAAAAAACAGCTGGAAAAAGTATGACTTTGGGACCTCAAGTCCCAAAAAGGGCAGCAGCTGCCTCAACTCTGGCTAGCCAAACTTATCAAACCTGCCTTTTGCCTCTCTGAATTTTTCCTTGCAAGTAAATGAGGATTAGATTGCCAAAGAATCTCCTGATGATATTTTACCTGGCCTTAATAGTTTCTAGAGACCATTTTGTCTTTTCCCCTTGTGTTCAGTTAAATGCCCTCCAATGTCAAATACAAGGGTGAAGATACATAGGGATGAACACTTTGGGACCGCCTAGAAAAAGTCTTACAGATGTAATAGATAGCAGGACTGGCTATCCTTACTGTCAAGAGTACACAGAGGGTTTTACTTCTGGGATGTGCTCAAACAGCAGGTGCTTCCCAGTACAGTCTTTGAACAAGTTATCTGGTAGGTAAACCAGAACATGGACATTCAGCAATGTTTGCTCTTTGATATGAACGCTTTTACTACAGCTAAACCAATTCAGGTTACACAGCACCTGTTCTCCACATTACTCAGGGAGCAGCCTTGGAGACCTGCCATGCCAGTAAATGTCATCCTGGAAGGAGCAGCACTCCAGAGCCTACACAGTCATTCACTTGAGTCTGCTTGAACTCAGTATGATGAAATATAAAAAAGCTGAGGGACATTGGGGCTTACTATATCCAGAGAAGAACCCAAGCAGAGAGACAACAGCATGTGCTGCATTGTAAATTTGGTATTCTCTCCTCTGCTATAGCCAAACAAAATGCAGTTCTCTATTTGGAACATCGATTTTTGAGTTATTATCTTCAGATTTCAACCTCTATTCAGAATTTCCTAACAGATAAGAATTTAAAGTTAATGTTGTGCCATCTTCTTTACACTCGCAAGAATGTCTTTGCATATATAACACCTTCCTGCAGCAAAAATACACAATATTGTTAATAATGATACCACTGGGCACAATTCATTTGCCCAGAGATAATCCTTTATCATTAAATATCTCTAGGATTTCTGACCTGGTCTTCAATTGTTCTTCACCGTTGTTTCACCTCTCTAATCATGTGTATAACAAGTGAAGACACAAAGAAGGCCATGGGTTTTCTGAAAAATTTGTGGGCCACAGCCAGTACTGTCGATGTCTCAAATGCCCTAAGGCATCTCAGCTGACATGGGAATAATCAGTCTTCATGTATTGCTACAGAATACATTATTGATCATCTGTCCAAATATCAGACACCACAAATCCATCTGTAGGTAAACAGACTTTCATAAGTCATCTAAGGACAAAATATTTTATGAACAGCTGGTCCTTCTGTGAGGATTATGCCAAGCCTTCCTTTGCAGTTTTAAGCTTGTGAGGCATCTCCATTTTTCAGCATTCACCTAAAATAAACCTTGACATCTACTGCTACTGCTGAAGACAGCTAAGTGCAGTGCAAAGTTCTGCATAGTGGCATTTCACTCCAAAACAAGTGACATATGTTGTGTGTGCTACACCATGATCCAGAAATTGTGATTTAGCTTGACAAAGCTGGAATATTTGCCTGTGAATAAAAATTTCCCCTTTATGGGGTGGAGGGGAAAGGACAATTTAAAGTAACCTATTGTTATTGACTGAAACTTTCCAGAAATAACAGAGAGGTAAGACGCATAACATAAGCACTGCAGTAAAAGTGCAGAGAGATGACAATGTAATAAAGAAATCAATGCCCCAAACCAAACAAAGACAAACCAAGCATTCAGAGTGGGTCTTTATTATGACCCATTTTCATTACCATATTGAATTGATATATTTCTAATATGGATTCTTACCTTACTGCTAAGCCCACAGATTCGTGTTTTAACGGCAGTTTTTGGCAGCAAAATAAAATCCTAAGTACTTCACTGCCTAAAGTAGGCATTAACAAGTGCATGCTGAAAGCTAGACTAGTTTGTAGTGCTTCACATTTTCAATTTAAAATGATCACATATAAAAAGCTGGCCCTTGACTAAGAATGCATATAACACATGGTTTTGATAAGATGACAGAAACATCCAAGAAACAAAGAATATTCCATCAAGGCCTAGAGTGGTGCCTTTGCAATGAAAACCTGTACTGTCCTACCATCCACCCCAGCACTAGTAACTACTTCTACAGCAGCTTGCTTTGTCATTGAATGCCACGGAGTCCCCAGTGCCATGGGAGAGTGCACTTGGCTATGGTACAGGCAAGCCTCCTTCACATCCATCCCGAAGGGTCAGCACTTACTGGCTTTGCACTAGCTCCTGCAGTTATCAGTCCAGGGCCTGTGGAAAACTGAGCACTCTGTTAATCCATTTTGGCCATTTACAGTTCAAATCATTGATCCAGCATTTCTCTCTGGTTTTTACCATCCCACTCTGTGCACTGTCTGCTGTTCAGTTCCTCCCCAGAAGCAGCTCTGGGGTTTTGCTCTCTGCAGCAAGAGACACACAGCTGACAGCAATTCTCTCATTCATCTTTTCTCCTCCCAGGTGTTTCAGCTCCACAGGACATTTCTAATCCAGACTCTGCGCTCTCAGAAGGTGTATTTGGCCTCACTCACTGTTTATCTTTGGCTTTCTGTAGACCTCAGCCATTTTTTCTGTGTGTTCAAATACTTTTCATGGGAGAGTACTCCTTGGCATCTGCCAGGTCTATTCTTCTCACAACTTGTTCTTGTATGATTTAGGACTATAATCCCATTCCAATAAACTAAAATTGACATTATTTGCTGTTGTCAGTACTGCAGCAGCTGCAGCACAGAGCAGCTCCTGATGGGAACCACCAAGAACCTCCTAGCTAAGTGTGACTACTCCCTTACCTGCAGTTTACTTGTTTGCTTGTCAAGAGTCTGAGTTTACAAAGGAGAACAAGGAAAGCTTTCCGATAATAATCTACAGCAATCCTATGAGCAGAAAACTGACAACTCTACTACATGTCTTTTCTCCACAATTTGGCTCTTTGCAAGACAAATAATCTGTGACAAAGAAGAATTTCCTATATGACCTTGTAAGGAGTCATTCAGATCCACAATATTGTACCAAAACCAAAGTGTTGTAACTAATAAGGAAAACTGATTCGAGATGAAAGTCATTGTTCTCCAGATTAGAAGGAGCTTGATTGTAATTATACCTTCCTGTTCATGTTGGTATTTAACCTGGCTAGGCGGGAGAAGGGGCTCCAGGTACAAAAGAGGCTGAGAACCTCTGTGCCAAACAAAAAAGCCACATTACTGCTTTCCTCAGAGCAAGTCAGATGCAGGTCTAAAGAAAGATTTATAATATCCTTTTTCATGATCTCTGCACTTCTTTTTCTACCTTTCACAGCTCTTTGAAGATCATTGTTGGACTGAAAAATACGTATACATGTAAAAGTCTTTTTTTCCCAATGACCTAAATCTGTCCTTTCAAGCACAGCAC
>VZTA01026682.1:8615-19763 GCA_013398855.1 Mohoua ochrocephala
CCTGGGACCTTGTCTCCATCTGCTGTGTGCAGGGGCTCAGATTGGGCTGGGCCAGCTCAGTTGGTGGAGCCTCGGGTGTTAACGAACCAGGTGGCCTTTGCTAGATGCTGCTCCCAAGTTCTGAAAGTTCCCCCACCCAGTGCCTTCAAGGTGGTTTTTAATCCCTTGCAGCGTTCCACTGTGCCTGCAGCTGGTGCATGGTGAGGGATATGGCACACCCACTCAGTGCCACGTTCCCCAGCCCAGGTGTGGATAAGGCTGTTCTTGAAATGAGTCCCGTTGTCAGACTCAATTCTCTCGGGGGTACCATGCCTCCAAAGGAGCTGCTTTTCAAGATCCAAGATATGTTCTGGGCAGTAGCATGAGGCACAGGGTAGGTCTCCAACCATCCCGTGGTGGCTTCCACCACTGTGAGCACACAGCACTTGCCTTGGTGTGTTTGGGGGCAGCGTGATGGAATCGATCTGCCAGGCCTCCCCATACCTGTATTTGAATCCACCACACCACAGGGGCTTCACCCCCTCGGCCTGTGTGATCATAGCACACGTCTCACAGTCATGGATCACCTGGGAGATCCTGTCCATGGTTAAATCCACCCCTCGTGCCCACTTACAGGTGGCATCTCTGCCCTGGTGGCCTGAGACAAACCCTCTTCCCGATGGCTCCTTCTTCCCTGAGAGGGTTTTTTTCCTCCCCGATAAAAGAATGCACCACGTCCGTACTTGTCAAACATTTTATTTGTCATTCACACTAATTATGATACTGAATTTACAGAGGAAACCGTGGTACAAAGAAAGAAAGAAAGAAAGCAAGAAAAGAAAGAAAAGTGTTCATCAGAACTACTGCAGCAGTCCAGCTGCTCTGTGTAGTTGCAATGAATTCTCCTGTGGTGCTGGACACGGCCATCCCTACGGCCATCCCCATCCCTGGGGTGGTGTCTAGAGATTCCTGGAGTGGGGGGGGAAAACAAAAAATCTACTCTATTCTCTTTTCCTATCTGGTTCCAAAAATCAGCAGCCACCCCCTGCCCTCCCTCCCTCCCTCCTCAGGAAGAAAAATCCCCAGCAATCAAACCCCCCCCCAAAAAAATCCCCGACCTGGTGATTTCCCCTTCTGGAAAAAGTTCAGCGTGAAAGGGGAAACGGGGCTGTCGCAGCCTCTGCTTTGTAAACATAGCCAGAAAATGCTGAACAAATTCCCTTTGGTGCCACTCTGGTGGGGCTGTGTCCCCCCCTCAGCCTCACCAACTCACACTGAAATTTTGGTTTTAAAAAGAGCTGGAATCGTCCAACCCAAAATACCACAAATAACCCAGAGATTGTGGGGGTTTTTTGTTGTTTTGCACATTTGTTTCTCCCCTACCACAAAAAAAAAAGTGAAGGATGTTGGATAGAGACCATGCTATAACTGTTTACAAAAGTGAATAAAATGTAGTTCCTCTCTCGAAGCCTAAAAATAACTAATTGGGAAAAGAAATTAAGTCTCACTACAGTATTTCAGCAAACACAAAGGTAAGTTCATTAAAAACACAGAAAAAAAAAAGAGAAAAATGCAGAGTAATTACAAGCACTAAATATTTTGGCTAGGAAGCTTTGGAAATCTATTTACAGACATAAATACAAGTAACTCTGGGGGATGCAACCCTTTCAGGACAAGGAGGAAAAACACCGAGTGGTTGGGAATTGACCCAAATCAAAGGGAAAACGTTACAAGGCAGGAAAACCAGGCAGAGTTTTGCTCCGAGGACAGAAAACGGATCCACTTCTCCCTGAATTTCAAACACACCCGTGGAAAAGGTCACCCAGGAAGCAGCAGTGAGTGTTTCAAGAGGGCAGGAAATTTGGGATTCTTTTTGCTGGGTGTTTTGGAGGAGAGGATTCCTCTCCTTCCCGGCAGAGAATTTGGCATCATCCTACAAATCCAACCCTTCACAGCAGGGATGCTCTCTGCATCCTCTTCTCCCTGCTCTGAAGCTCCTCTCCGATGCCCTGGGAGCGAGCAGCAACTCTCAAATGAGTTTAAATGTCATTAAAGAGGGAAATATTTGTTCTCAAAACCAGCAGAATTTACTTTGAAGATGTTTGACACGGACGAGGAGCTCTGTCTTGTGAAAGGAGCACCCAAGCTGGGAGTAAGGAGTGCCAGGAGCTGAATTTTGGGAGGGCCAGGTACCTAAAGCACTCTGCTGACTGCAGCTCCAGAGCAGCAGCACAATAATTCTGCTTTTCCGATTCCATTCAGCTCCCAGGATGATAAAACTATGTAAATATATATATCTATGATATCCATATAAAAATAGATACTTCCTATACTCCAATTTGGAGATGGGGATGGGGGAAATGTTTTATCCAAATGCTTTTTTTCCTGCCTGTTTAATGCTCTTGAGATACGAGAGGAAGAAAAATTTTGCCATTCTTAGGGCTACAAAACCAAATATTTGAGTGAACTGTGGTTTCTAATGAGTGAATCCCCTGAAACCCCCAGTGATTAAACAGATAAATCACCAGGGATAACGAATGTGGCTTTTCCTTTGCAGTGCTGGACATACCCAGGGAGGTTGGACTCCAAAATTTGTTTGCTGGCAATAATCCCATGGGAAACACTGGGAAATTGCAGGGAAGTGTTGCTAAGGACACAGGGAAATGTGGTGGTGAGCAGTTCTGTGTTTCCTCCTCCTGTCCACGCCAGGGAGAGCCAAATCAAACCTCACCTTTAGGGTGAGTGGAGACAGAGCAGAGGCGCAGACATAAGAAATGTTTGATTTAAGGTCTGAGCTCTGGGCTGAGAGGTGCCAGCTCCCCGTTCCTGGGAATCCCTGGGTTTTTTTGCTTCCAGGGTGGGTGGGTTTCAATACTGGGGGCTAAAAGGGGCAAAGGGGTGGAGCAGAAAGGAGGTTGTGGTGCCCCACAGGCCTGGGAGTGTGGTGACCACAACAACCTCCCCTTGGTGACCACATTGACCTCATCTTGATGACCACAACAACCTCCCCTTGGTGACCACAACAACCTCACTTCTGCCACTGGGCTGAACTCACGGAATCATCAAATCATGGATTGGGTTGGGTTGGAGGGAGCTTAAACTTATCCAGTGCCACCCCTGCCATGGGCAGGGACACCTCCCACTGTCCCAGGCTGCTCCAAGCCCCAATGGCCAACCTGGCCTTGGGCACTGCCAGGGATCCAGGGGCAGCCCCAGCTGCTCTGGGCACCCTGTGCCAGGGCCTCACAAATCTCACGGGGATGAATTTATTCCAAATATCCCATCTAACCCTGCCCTCCTTCATCTTAATCCCCTCCCCCTTGTCCTGTCGCTCCATGATTTCATTAAAATTCCCTCTCCAGGTCACCTGGCCCTTCCTGGCTCCTCCAAGCTCCTCTCCTCTCCCTCCTTGCTGCATTTCCACTCCCAGCTCCGGGCACTTTGGTGGTCCAGTCACAAGGCAGATCATGATCATAATCCATCAGGATTTTAATTGAGAGCTGTAATCAATTAGGATTTGAATCACACAGAATGTGTTGGATGGATTCTGCTACAGAGCTGCTGCTCAGCCATGAAGGACTTTTTTTTTTAGGGTACTGAAAAGGTGAGAGTCCAACTATGGAAATCCTACAATGGGGGTGATGTCTCTGTATTTCTGTATTCAGCAGGGTCTGCAGGCTTCCAAAACAGAATTTTTAGCATTCTGATATCATTTGGATGTTTTCTGCCTTTTTTTTGTTCAGAGCAAACTCTGGGAAATCATAAAGGACGTTCCATTCAATGAAAAGCACAAGGCCATGCACGTGTTCTAACAGAAACATTTTGGGCTTTTGCTGAGATCTCTTGAAACACTCCCTGTTTTCTGCACAAAAAAACGACCTCATCGACCATGGAAATTCTTCGATTCTTTTCAATACCAAAGTGCTACTGCATCCGACTCAAAACAAAGAAGCAAAATCATATATATATATATATATAAAAAAAGAGAAAACTTGAAAAACAAATGGTTTTAAATAAGTCCAGCTGTTTTTGCTGCCTGCAGCCAAGGATCTTTTTAATTCGAATCCTTTTAACTTTTTTTTTATATTTTATTTTTAAAAACATCAAACACTGATCTGAAGCCCTGCTTTCAAATACTCTCTGAGTTGACCTGCAATTGTTTCTCTCCTTTGAGAGGTACATTAAATAACAACCAGCTCGTTTTGGGGACGCACACGTGTCAACATCAGCAGTTTGGAGTTCAGGAGCAGTACAAGAGCAAACCTCCAAGGAAATAGTGCCATAAACGTTGCAGTGACATCTGAGATGGCTGTGCTGGAACGATGGGCGGCCGTGACGGCTCCGGGCTGAACCTGCTCTGAGTAAAGGCCTTGTAGATTTACTACAGGCCACAGCATTGGCTACACCGGCTTTAAATAGCCCTCCTCTTCTCCCAGAAGGTGGAAATGGAAGGATTGTCCAGGCCCTGGTTTTTCTGGAGTTTTCCAGGTGAGCTCGACAGCCCTGTCCAGGAGCTGATCTGTTTTCCAGCAGACTGGAACGGGGCTTTTGTGCTGCACGGAAATCCTGGGAGCAAATCTCCCCCAGATTCCATCAGAGCCAGGACTTCCCCCTCGCCCTGGGAATCACAGAATCAGGGAATGCTTTGGGTTGGAAAGGATCTTAAAGATCATCCACCATAACTGCCACGAGCAGGGACATCTCCCATTATCCCGGGGTGCTCCAAGCTGGCCTTGGGCACTGCCAGGGATCCAGGGGCAGCCCCAGCTGCTCTGGGCACCCTGTGCCAGGGCCTGCCCACCCTCCCAGGGAACAATTCCTGCCCAATCTCCCACCCAGCCCTGCCCTCTGGCACTGGGAAGCCATTCCCTGGCTCCTGTCCCTGCAGTGGGCAGGTGTTTAATCAGGGAATATGGAATTTGCCTTCTGAAGTATCTACATCCAATTCCTGACCCTGAGGGGCACCGCTGGTGGTGAAGGAAAAGCACGGGAGGAGCAGGCAGAGGTGGCTCCACCACTCAGAAAGGTACAGAAATTCTCAGGGATTTTGGTGCCTTCCAGTGGGAATTGGGCACCTCGATGCCTTTGAGGATCTGAGCTGGGTAAAACAAGAGTGAGACAACTGTAAACAATATTTTTAGGGAATTAGGAGGTCACTTTGCCCATCGTTCTTCCAGCCTTTTTTCAACGTGAGAAATTTGGCTTTGGCTGCTACCAAAAAAAGGCAATTGCTGATATTTGGGGTTTTTTTTTTTAATATAGGCATATTTAAATAATAATAGTCTCAACAAATAAGAAAAGTCTAAATATCAAGCATAAATATCAATGAACTCATCAAAGAAATACAGTAGTTGAAAATGACCCAAGGCTGTAGCCGTTGTGTTAAAAAAAAAAAAAAAAAGTCCAAGAGATAAAAAGTTAAATTAAGTCATTGAAAAAGGGGCTGATTCTTTCAGTTGACAAAGCAAGAAAGAAGCAAGCGTGATTAAAACCAAAAAAAAAAGAGCAAAATCTTAATTTTTTTTTGCGATTTATAAGGTGCCAAGAGAAATAAAACGAATTAGATGCAAAGCAGGATGAGCTGCATCCTAAAAAAAAAAACCAAAAACCAACCAAAAACCACCAAAAAAACTAAACCCAAACAAAACAAAAAAACAAAACCCAGTAATAAAAAAATTCCATATTCTTTGGAATATGCAAATGAAACAAAGAGAAGAAAGAACGAAGTCCAACATATAAAACCTCTCATTCACAGCATTGCTAAAACAGAAGCGTTCACAGTTTCCCTCTGGGAATCTTCCTATTCTTCCTTACCCTTAAGATGTCCATAAGATGCAGTAAACTCACTACGATTGAATTTCGGGGTGGGATTTTTTTGTGGGGTTTTTTTTTTAGGTTTTTAAGTCCTAAAAATAGAAGTGAACCGAAACTCTCTTTTTTAGGGCTGTGGAGACCTTCAAGCCCAGGCACGCTGGGAAGCCACAGGCCTGGAATCAGGCTGGATACCCTTCCACCCATCCTCTCTACCTCTGCACCACCAACTGGGGCGTCCTCCTTTTCCAGAAGCTCGTTCTCCTGCCGGGAATGCTTTGCCGGAGCGCCGTGGCTCCAACCAGGGACTGCCAACCAGAGCCACTGCTGACTTTCTGAAGGGGTTTGCTCCCGAAACTCGCGGATGAACACGGCAGGGCCCACAAAGGGAAGTTTTCTGGGATCCCTCCGAGCGCCGGGAAATGGGAAGTCCGTTAGGTCCTGACCCTAGAGCTCCTTCCGAACCTCCTCAGTAGGGCCTCCACACGGCCTCCTCCAGCCTGGCCGTGCTGGCCATGTTGGTGGGGGAGTTGCTGTGGCTCCCTTCGGCCTCCACCACGTCGCTTTGGTTGGGGAGGTTGGGGTTGAGCAGCGTGGAGCCCGTGGAGGCGTTGGTGCAGGGCGGGTGGATGCGCGGCGGGGAGCGGTCGCCGCCGGAGATCATGGAGAACTGGTAGGAGCCGGCCGAGGTGCCGTAGTACAGGTGGTAGGAGGGGGAGCTGGTCTGGAAGGGGCTGCCCTGAGCCTGGGAGGAGCCGGGGTAGGGCGGGGGGAGGTACGTGTGGTATCTGGTGGCCGTGGACATGGCCGACATGCCGATGCCGATGCCGGAGCTGACGGGAGTGGGGGTGTAGGTGAAGGCTCCCGGGTAGTGCATGCGGGGGTCGGAGATGGACGGGAGAGCCGAGAAGGAGCGGTCGATTCCCACCCGGGGGTCGCTGAACGCCGTCAGGTCGGAGGCTCCTGGGAGGTGGGGAAGGGAGGTGGAGAAACGTTACAGAAATCCCGGAATTAATCGGGTCAGGAAGAAGCTCTGAGATCATCGAGGCCGAGCTCTGCCCGATGCCCACCTTGTCCCCAGCCCAGAGCACTGAGTGCCACGGCCAGGCCTTCCTTGGACACCTCCAGGGATGGGCACTCCAAACCTCCCTGGGCAGCTCTTGCCAAGGCCTGACCTCNCCCCCAGCTGCCCCCTCCTGTCAGGGACTTGTGCAGAGCCACAAGGTCCCCCCTGAGCCTCCTTTGCTCCAGGCTGAGCCCCTTTCCCAGCTCCCTCAGCCGCTCCTGGGGCCCCTTCTCCATCTTATGACAGAATCCCAGGATCCCTGAGGCTGGAAAAGCCCTCCCAGCCCATGGAGGCCAAGCTGTGCCCGATGCCCACCTTGTCCCCAGCCCAGAGCACTGAGTGCCACGGCCAGGCCTTCCTTGGACACCTCCAGGGATGGGCACTCCAAACCTCCCTGGGCAGCTCTTGCCAAGGCCTGACCTCCCTTTCCATGGGGAAATTGCTCCTGGTGTCCAACCCCGGCCCAGCCTCTGTCCTCTCCCTCTGAAATGTTTCACAGGACAATCAAACCCTGCTCTGCTTTGTCTGACATCCATGGAATTACGTCCAGCCCCGGCCTCTCTTTCCCTGCACAGGTTAAACAAGAGGAGCAGATCCTCTTTAGGAAGGATCCTCACCGTGACTCAGGTTAATGGAAGGTCTCATCCCCAGAGCTGGCAGCTCTGCCTGGTTAAGATAACAACAATAATAATTATGGAAAAAATCTCTCCAGAAGAAAGACAACTCCTCCTGGCAGCCAAGGCGTGGAGTCTGCAGCACAGGAGCCGCGTGCTGAAGGAAATACTCCCGAGGAGGAGCAGAGGGAAAACAAAGCTCTTGGCTCTTCCCAGATTTCAAGCTGGAGCAGACTGAGTCTGGGATTCTCGGAGCAGACACGCTCCAGAGCCAAGCTCTGAAAGCTCATCAGGACTCATCAGAACACCTTGATGAGTTTCTCTTAATTTGGTAGAAGAGCTCTGACCTTGCTGTTTGCTTCCTTTAGAATTTGCCATCCATTTTTTTTCTGGAAGATGAACGGGGACACCTTTCACACCCCTGAACCCCATCACCTTCGGGGTTAACACAGCCAGACACACACACCAGGGCACGGAACCGCTTTGGAGGAGCCACGGTTCAGGTGGCATCTGCCAGGTTTTAAATGGCACTTCCACACCTCATTCCAGAGAAACTTCCTGAAACTGCCCGGGTACATCATTAACCACATGAGGGTTCCTTCTGCCCTGGCTAAAAGCACAGCAATGACATTTAATATCATTAAGACTGCTCAAATCTATCCCATTTTGTTGGGTTTTTTTCCTTGGTCTTGAGTTGGGAGGGGCCTAAAAAACTCCTCAGATTTGCTCTTTGTTCTGCCAAGGAGAAATTTTTTCGAAAGAGACGCCAAGTGTGGGTGACAGAAAATGTTGCGACAGATTTTTCCAGGAATGCCGAATGACATTTAATGTCAGGAATTGGAATGGGAAAAGAAAGGATGCTGCCATGGGAACAGAACCTTTCTAGGTTCCTTCAGGAGGCATGGACAAACTCTGCCAGCTCCAAGGAAAATCCCTGTGGCCACGGGCAGAAAAAGCAGCTCCGTGGAGAAGGACCTGGGGGTCCTCGTGGAAAACGAAGGGGAATTCAATTTTTTTTGATTTCTAATTTCTAGTTCTGCATAAATAAAGAATGAGAATTTTTACAGACTTTTTTAAAAAAGAAGAAATGGCTTTTTTTTTTTCTCCTTTCTGAAAAGTTCCCCGTGCTTTCAGCCCTCCCTACAACGCAATTATCACCCAGACCCAACAAATAATTCAGATTTGGTGCGAGGCTTTCAAAGCGAGCTCTACACGACAACAACAGAACAGGCTGGAGCACGTTCAAGTGGTTCCCTCTGATCTCAGAGGAAGCCCTGAGCCTTAAAATGAGAGCAAGATGTGGAGTTCAAGGAGGGATTTTTGCAAAAGCTCGATGCAAATGAGAATGATCTGGCTCTCACTCAGTGATAGAAAATCTCTGCTGCTGCTGCACGCTCAGATCGGTTCAAGATGTGCAGGTCAGGGACAGCTGAGCGTGGTGGAACCAGGGGTGGGTTCCACTTCCCATTTTTCTGGTGGCTTCTAAAGCTCTGCAGGACATTTTGATGGACGTGGAAAACGAGAAAATCCATTTAAGATGGATTTAAGATATCCAGCCTCAGCATCCTGCAGCCAATGGTCCACCCAAAACCTGCTGTGCTCCAGTGGGGAGTTAGCAGGAGGGAAGGAAACAGAGCTGGAATATCTGTGGCATCCATTTCTCGGCCATGTGATAATTCCTCAGCCATCCAAATTATTTTAATGCCTCCACAGACCTTCAAAGTGCTGCTTTTCCTCTTTTTAGTTCTTTTTTGACAGGCTTATGTCGGGCTCCAAACCCCAGGAGCAACCTGGGACGGTGGAAGGTGTCCCTGGGACGGTGGAAGGTGTCCCTGGCCCTGGCAGAGGGTGGGAACGAGATGAGCTTTAAGGGTTCCTTCCACCCCAAACTGGTCTGGGATTCAGGTTGGACATCAGGAGCAATTTCCCCATGGAAAGGGAGGTCAGGCCTTGGGAAGAGCTGCCCAGGGAGGGGGTGGAGGTGTCCAAGGAAGGCCTGGACGTGGCATTCGGTGCTCTGGGCTGGGTGACAAAGTGGACATCGGAATCAACGACCTTTGAGATCTTTCCCAACCTAATTAATTCTGCGATTAATTCATCAAAACACAACCAATTGATTAAAACCCCCTCTTTCTCCACTCTTCCCACAAATCCCCCACAACCTTGCAACGAGCTTCACCCGGAGAGCCCCCGAAGGGGCTGGGGCAGCACTTGGGCCACCAGTTTGGACTGGGAGAAGCATCCCCTCACCATGGAGAGCCCGGGGGTGGTGTCCTTACCTGAGAGGCGGCTGGAGAGCTCGGCCGTGAGCGAGGTCATGCCGCCGGCGCGGCCGGGGGAGATGGGGGTGGCCGGGTGCACCGCGGGCGCCGCGATGGAGCCCAGGTACTGGTAGGACTGGTCGTAGGACCAGGGCGGCGAGGGCTGCACCTGCCTGGTGTCTGCAAGCACAAAGAGAGC
This sequence comes from Mohoua ochrocephala, assembly GCA_013398855.1. NCBI lineage: Eukaryota > Metazoa > Chordata > Aves > Passeriformes > Acanthizidae > Mohoua > Mohoua ochrocephala. The sequence continues at coordinate 18,546 of VZTA01026682.1, forward strand.
TGTGAGCCCCTGGGAAGGGCAAAACTCGGCAACACAACGCGGGAACGGGGTGGAAAGAGAGGCTGGAAGAGCCCTGCTAATTAAATTTCAGTTCTGTGAGTCCCCCCTGTCAGCTCACTCAGAGTGAGTTTCTATAATGGCACTTGGTTTTATTTTGTTTTGTTGGGTTTGGTTTTATTTTTTTTTTCTTGTTTATCGTTTTTTATCTTGATTTTGGGGTTTTTTTAAATCGTTTTTGCTGTTTCCTGTTAACAGCAGGCAGGAAAAAGAAGTCAGGCAAAACCAGGTTAAAATTTCCAAGAGGAAAAACTCCTCCTCAGTCTTTGGGGCTGTGCGTTCGCAGCTCTTTCAGCCCAAAAATTGTCATCAAGGAGACCTCAAAGCCCATCCAGTGCCACGGGCAGGGACACCTCCCACTGTCCCAGGCTGCTCCCAGGCCTGAGACATTCCAGGGATCCAGGGGCAGCCACAGCTGCTCTGGGAATTCCATCCCAGCCCCTCCCCACCCTCCCAGGGAACAATTCCTGCCCAAGATCCCACCCAGCCCTGCCCTCTGGCACTGGGAACCATTCCTCCCTGTCACTGAGGGGGTGCAGACACCATGGAAAACCCACCAAGGGATTCTTTTCTGGCCACGAGACCAGTCTGGATGAGGTTTGGAATCAGAGAAGCCCCAAAAAAAGGAGTTTGTCCAAATCTGTTGCCTCAGCTCTTTCCTGCTTATTTCATTCTGCAGATAAAGCTGGGATTTTTCAGTGCATTGAAATGTCTCATTTTTGTATAAATCAAAGGAATCGAGGAGTTTCCTCTCCCCTTTACCTACTCAGATTTTTTTTCCCCTATTTTTAGTAAAATCTTTTCTATTTTCTTCAGCTTTAAGAGCATCCTCCTGCAGCTCCATCAAGATAATTGCCTTTATTGAAAAAAACAGATGCTGGATGAACTGCATTCAGATAAAACTGATACCAGCAAGGAAGGGAAATTTCCCAAGTCTGAGATGAGGACTTTGATCTCCCATCAGAAAGCCCATCTGGAAAATATTCTTTTGTTGTTCTTTATGGAGATGAGTTTTACATTTTGTTTGTTCCATCTGTTTACAAGGCAGGATTTATACAAAACTCCCAGCTTTTAAAAGAAGCCACAGATTGAAGTAAGATTTTTCTGCTGAGTAACAAGTTCAAATTCAGATATTATTAATATTTAATTTTTTTTTTTTTT
>VZTA01026691.1:0-10816 GCA_013398855.1 Mohoua ochrocephala
CTTAGAGGTCTTTTCCAACATCAGCAATTCAATGAAGCAGTGTAGCTGTTCTATGCAGTTATGGGCTTACTAAGGTTGTATCTCCAGAGACCATGTGGTATCACCTTCTGGGAAGTTTGCTTGTATGATGACATCAGTTGATAAGTATTCAAACTCCACCATCTTTTTGCAGATCCAATTCTCATCCATTAAAAGTCTGTATCCTGCTTATTAACAATTTAGGTCATCCTATGAAAGATAAAATGGATACATATAACAGAAGTTTAACTAAAAGTAATTAATATTATGTGAGAGAAAAAACACTCCATCTTGGCTAGCATGTGTGCACGTAAGATTTGTGCGCCCCTTTCATCTGCAACACAAATATGTCCTCTTTTCTGGCACTGATCCCCAGGTGTATTCCCACAGCAGAATTCTTATCAAGAAGTTTAATCTGCACATATCTAATACAAGATCTTTCACCCTTCTTGCCAAAGCAAATGGCTTAAACATTTGTTCAGAAGCAGGAAAAAATTCTGTACTCACTGATGACTACATATTGAGTTCTATCAAAAATTTTGGGAGCATTTTTCAGAAACGATTTCACATTAAAGAGGCAAAAATGTCAGGAGAAGGAGGGGGAGAACACTCAAGCCCCTCATGGACCTTTCTCAATGAGTTTTCTACATCGTATTCTCAAATGCTTTATGTAACCTGAATTAATTACTAAATCTATTCCCTTCATTATCTAATTAACTCATTCCACTGATTTTTTTTCCCCTGTCTTTTAAAAAGCTGTTCAATTACTAACATTTCAGCATCTGCTTCTGTATTCTGATGCAAGGCAGAAGGATCTGATAGTTCTTTTAACTCGTTCCGATATGTGAAATTTCAGAACCTTCACATTCTCCCCCAGTATATAGTTAGCTACCCATCTGGTTGGCTTTTTGATCGAAGGGTTTGCTCGTGTCAGAAAAGCCATATGAGAAAAAGGAGAGGAGTAGGTAGAGCACAACGGGACCATAAGCCATATTGCTAGGCACAAGGAAAACAAGGTCACCCTTTATGGTTTCAGACAGAGGAATAAGGAGAGAAGACAACACTTGTATAGTGTACAGGGTGGCAGTTGGAAAGGTTAGGGTATAAGACCTGAGCTTCTGTGACAGTGAAAAGAATGAAAAGAAATGTTCTTTCTTTCCTTTATTCATAAAAGAAGACAGTGCAAGAAAAAGAAAAGTCTTTGTGGTTCCTGGGGGCTTCCCTAGTCTCGGGGGTTCTTTAAACTGCATCCAAATTTTTACTTTGGACCCCTTTTTAAAGGTCTTTTATGGATACAGAATGGTTTCATAGCTGTGAAAGGATTACCTATCTTTGAACTATGGAGTTCAATAGTAAAGAATACTAGATTATTCCTTGTAATGTATTCATTTCTTTCCTGCTATTCTCTGTGTTACTTAACATTTTGATTTCTGCAATTAAAATTACTTTAAAATAATTTAAAGGGCCCTCACTAGAAATACAGCTCTGAGCTAAAGATTGTCCTTCATGAGCTGTCAGTTTTAACTGAGCTACAGCTGGTGTTTACTGTTTTTGGAGATATTTGATGGGCAGTGGTACTGATTATTTATCTGTCTTCACACTGGATTATTTTTGGTTTTTAAAAGGAATAGGGAGAATGCATGGGACTTTGTTTGCTCTCAGATTATACACTCTTATTATGCTCTAGAAGTGCCCAAAGTTACCTAGTTATCAGTCTCCTTGCCTCACTTTCCTAAGTGACTTGTTTCTTTCCTGGGTGAAGACTGTTCAAATTACACTGTAGATTATTTTAAAAGCCCTTACATCCTCAAAAATTCTGCGCTTCCCTGTTCATCAGCCTCATTCACTTCCTCCTGCTCCAACACCAAAGAAGTCAAAGTGGTGGCGCCCAAAGAAACTGGAAGGGTTTCCCCCACCCCCTTTCTTTTAGGGAACTGATATCATTCTCAAAGGAAGGAAGCAACAAATTAAGGCCAGAAAAAGAATGAAATGAATGTAGCATCTCAGGATGCAGTTCTCTATTCCCTTCCATGAGCAAGAAAGGAGAGTTCTGATCATCTTTCCTCCTTCCTGAAAGATGAGATGAATGAAGGGTCCCTAGAAAGTGACAAGGAGTTCCTGCAGCAGATTATGCCATACCTGCTCCAGAGATATGGATGGGAATAAAGATCCCTAGGAATCTGAAAAAATGCAGAGCTAAAGCTGCAATAGCACAAATAATTAATGACCAGGAAACCTGCTAAGTGGTGAAGACAGAGACCAGGTTCAGCATGAGTTACATATCAGGTTTCTAAACTATAGAATATATGCGGAAAACTAATTTTTGCATGCACTGGAGAAAGTGGATTTGAATCTAAAGACCTTTGAACCTTTAGTGTTTGCTGGGAGTCTTGACAGAAACCCTTGACGGTACTGCAAGCCATCCTGTGGTTTCTCTGTTATTCAGTGTGTGCTGGATACCACGCTCATCACCTGTTCTGTGACATCTGGGGCTCTTGCATGGGACCCCGAATGGCACTTGACTCATGACAACAATACAACTCAATACAACTACAGCAATGTTACTTTTCATGCTTCCTTACAATCACAACATGGCTGCAGTACCAAAATATTACTAATGGCAACCATTTGTGCCTAGATTCTATCTGTGCCCACCGTGCTTTTCTAAGACAAAAAGGGTCTCTGCTTTTCAAGATCCTATGTTTCTTTCATACACAATTTGGGCAGACAAGTAGGCCTTCAGAACTGTGTATAAAGAGACTGAGAGGGCTTGACAGCCACAATTACAACGGTATGTGGTGAGTCATAGAATGGCTGAGTTCTGGGAAACTGGACAGTGTCTACTTGTGGGTACTGCCCAGAGAAGAGCATGACACAAGGTTTCAGTTCTCCCCTTCAAGCACTGTATGGCCAGGACGAGGCTAGTTGTGACTCCCTGATACCGTGTCATTAGCACCCAGGGCAGGCAAAATAAGTTTTTGGCTTCTCCATCTTTGTGTAAGATCCCTTTGGATTCTATTACTGAGTTGAAAGCTGATCTGAGTTTCTAGATCTGTTTGCACTTCTCAACAAAATTTCGTCTTTAAACCCAGTCCCCCTCCACACAATACGTGGAAAGGGAGTCTTGTCATTCAAGAGTAGATGAACTTGCTTTCAGCAGTTTAAATGTAACCTAAGACAACAGGCATGCAGCAGTAAAAGTCTAGTGTAATCAGTGTAGCTCTGCCTCATCTCCTCCTGTCATGAAGCCTTTTTCCTATCCTTGCAATTGGACAGGAGAATAGCTGTTCCTAGAGCAGTGTCTTCCATCCCTACACCCTTTATGAACCAAGGCAATACTGAGGGCAGACCATGACCAAGGTCCCACGACATCATTTCCAGTATAAAGAAAGGTTAAAAGTGATGGAAGAGAATCTGACATAGAAACAAAATTAGACTATCTCTTTTTTTTTTTTTTTGAGACAATGAATAACATCTGATTCCTTCAAACACTGATAATGTTTGCACAGGGAAATATTCAGCATTAACATTGAAACGTCATCCAAACAGTCTGAGTGGTTCACAGAGAAAGCAGTGAGAATGACCAAAGGGTTGTTACCATTTCAGTTACACTCACGGCAGTGGTCCTCCACCACAGATCAGGTTGTCACAGGGCAGCAAATCATAGATGATGTGGAACAGAACTCTTCAGAGCATTGCGAAATGAGCAGAGGTTTCTTTCTGCTGTGTGATATTTTACCGCCAAGCAACGAGGTATGGGCTCCTTGTTCCCCATACGGGGTCTTTCTTTGCTTATCAACAGAGGTCTTAGGAACAAGATGAAGGAGAAAACCCATCTCATATGAGTATGAGAACTCTAACAGCTATGTTTTGCAGCAGCCAGACACTTTTCCAGGAGTTGTTAGAGAGCTATAATAACCTTTCATTTATAACAACCTGGATAATAGTGGCCATGGTCTAAAAGGCCGGGGAACGATACCTCGATCATAGAAGTACCTATTGTTTGAAGAAAAGAATGGTGTTGGAGTGTTCCTTTCAAATCCCAGGCAGCATTTGAACACATCATTCATGCTCAAGCACTGTAACTAGCAGAGAAAGAAAAAGGACCGTGCCACAATTATAACCACATGCTCTGAGTCATGCAGTTGCTGAGTTCTGGGAAATTATAAGGCCTCCAGTTCTGGGCATTGACCAGACAAGATGACAGTGTCAAGAAAGCCCCCATTGATCACAGGGGCAGAACAAGAGAAAACAGCTGTAACAACTCAGAAAAAAAGACTTGACAGCTCAATGAAGAGCTCTGCACTGTGCTCAGCAGCAGCCAAGAAAATAAGCAAAATGTTGGGATTTAGAAACAGCTAAGAATTGTAGAAGGGGGTGGAATACCCCAGAGCATAAGGTGTTGGGACAAACTTCCCTTGTAGGCATGTTATACCTGCTTTTTTTCAGAGACCTGCATCTTTCCATAAAGCTGACACAAGGAGATACTGAGAGGTGATAAATGGTTAGATGGACCACTGATCTGATCCAGTAGTGCAATTTCTCCGTTTCTGACAGTTGACTGGAATCATAAAGTTAGCCTGTGGCACAAACTGGTATTAAACCTTTATCTCAAGAGTCCTTGTTCAGTTTCTTTAACCATAAGACCATCCTTCATCTTCAATTTCCTCTTTCCATTTCTTCTGAAAATATCAAAGGAGCATAATTTTTCCTAATATTGCAGCATTCCAGTCCTGACCAAAACCAGGAAGTGAGAAGCAGGTGAATAAAAATTGAGCTGACATTTTCAAACTTCAAACAAAGATCTGTGTGAGGCAAGGAATGGTTCTGTTAATTTAATCCAAATTGGTTCACTCAGCTCTGGTGATAATCTGATCCATACCACAGCAAGTTTGCAATCAGAAGAACAAAATAATGCGTGAATTATGCTGAACCCAAAAAACACAGTCCTTTCATGACCATACACTCAGTAGTTCAGGATGGGAGTAGGGGAAGTGGGAGGGAGGGATGGGGTGGTGAATAAAACTCAGAAGTAGTTGGCCTGGTGCTTAACAGCAGTTGAGGGTGAAAAAAAAAAAAAAAAGAAAAAAGAAAGAAAAGCAAACAAAAATGAGGCATGTATAAATGGAGGTATTGAACCTAAGTCAGAGGAAGTATCCTAGCGCTATGTAAGAAGCTAGTGAAACCATATTTTGAAAACAATGTGGTTCCCTAGCCCTCTTGTATTAAAGGCATATTATACAAACGAATTTACTGTATTGAAGGCTAAGAAAGTGGCTATAAATAGGCTAGAAAGAGAGAAGCCACTGAGGGGTTAAAAGCAGCATACATTTTATTGAGAAAAGAGCCTGGTCAAAGACACGCAGAACATCTGAAAGCAAAAATGTGGATGTTCCAGTGGTGAGTGGGCTATTCATACATCCATAAACGGAAAATACAACTGAGAGAATTGCCTGTTCTAGGGTCAAATTTTGAAATTCTTATTATATTTTTATTCTTTGTTTATTTGGTTATGCAGTGACTTTGTCAGTATTCATTTGAATACAGAGAACCACAGGTCAGATCAGGCATTTGAGATCTGTGAGTCAAGACAGGAGTTTCTGTACACAGATCTTTTCCTTTGCTCCATGAATGTTAAGCTACATTCACCACTCCATTTCCCCCCAGTTATGAGACACTGCAGTTGACTGCTTTATGTCAAAAATATCTCTCCTTCCCTCTACAGACCCAGCACGCAATGGGTCTGCATTTCACACACCACTCCCGGGTGATCTGCGCTCCTTTTGGTTCTCATCAGCTCTTTGGGAACTGCTTACATTTGGTTCTTGCATGGGGTGTGGGTGGTGAACGGAAAAACCTTCTTTCAACCTTCCCTACACACATCTGTGTAGGGCCTGTAAATTCAGCCTTTGGTAGCCTCTTTAAAGGATAACACAAAAAGCCCTAAAGATGTCTCCCACCAAACACTGTCAAGTTGCTGAATCAGTATTAATATGCATCATTAAATTTTTCCCAATCATTCATACCAGAAGAACAAAAATGATCGAAATAAAAGGTAATAATTCTGCTATCCATGTACTAAATAATGCTTTGTAAAAAGCAAAAGATCAGGGACATTTAATCCATCTGTTTTGCAAGGAAACACCTTTTAACGCTCCACACTTGCTGAAACATATTTTAATGTCTATAAATTGATATAATGATAGCCACAGGAAGGGAACTGTAGTGTTGCTATTTTTAACACAAGAAGTTACTTCAAGCCTCTAGTCAAAACTATATTGATCCCTTTTCCTACGAACCAAATGCCTTATTCATCTGTTCCAAGTTATTTTTTTCTAACCATTTGTCATTTACATAACACTGAGTAACCAGTCTTGGGAATGTCCTAAACTACAGAAAGCCTCTATAATAATTTCTGACACAGGGGATTTCATGGAGAAATCCTTATATTCATCAGCTGCAGATTCATTGCACTTTCTGTTTGACTAACCATTTCCTAGTGGAACACTGATATTTTATTTGGCTGCCAATAGCTTCTAGCACAGGAGAACAGTTGTATTCTTGAAACTGGCTATCGGAAAGAATTTCCTTGCTTATTTTTCCTCTGTGAGTGCGTGTGTGTGCATGCATGTGTGTAAATGCGTGCATGCACGTGTATGCCAGTATTTCAATTAAACATGTTGGGTATAAGTTCTGCTTGACACATCTGTGCTCATTAAACAAGAAAACAAAGTCAGTGTAGTATGACCCTGGATTGTCTACGTATTTAAGCCATTTCATTTAGAATACTTTTTTTTTTTCTTCTCTCTCTTTGTGTCTCACTTTCGGTCAGATATGTTTCTTGATTAATACATAGGCTGTTCCTGTAGTATTTGTTGCTTCCCAGAGTCTGCAGTAAGATTTCTATAAATAGATTTTACTTTGTATTGAAAAAAAATCCATGTAAGTTGCCCTGAATTACTTTTTCCACTGTCCTAAAATATGAGCTCCTGTAAAGCAAGAACAAATTCTTCAGCTAGGAGAGAGATAAAATGTCACCTAGCACTACATTTTTGTTTCTAGCTCTGTCCCTTTGTATTTCTAATTATCTTCCCATCCATAGTGTGTTTCTCAGCAGGAAGAAGAAAGGAAAAAAAAAAATAAACTAAGACTCCTGAAATGAGCCTTTCCAAAAATGAAAATAACATTTTATCATCCTGGGATTTTCAGGAATCATGAAAAGAAATGGTATTACAAAATGCACCTCAAGTTGGAGTTTACTATCTTAATGGATTTCTCTGTTGAGTCAGGCTATCTTTGTTCTTTCAGCAAATCTAGGAATCCTCAGATTTATCCTTATGTACAGGGTGGCAGAATAAGGATGTGGAAACCAGTCATTTACTTTGAAATTCTACTGGATTTGGTTTGCATCTTGGATTTTCTCAGCAATTTTAGCACTTGCTCCATTCGGTTAATACATTTTGGGTCTCTTTTCTCCATGCTCTTTTCTTTCTATTCCTTAAAGGTTTCGTTGGTAAAATCTGAGAGCACATAGTTTTGAGAAAATACTTTTTCCTCATTCAGACACATGTATTAGAGGGATTTTAGCTGTTTCACAGCTTATGAAATATTTAATGAGACATGATAGTGGGAGTTTTTTAAGTCATTATATGTGGCAGTACATATGCGGACATATATATATATATATTCACTTTTTATTGTTTCTTTGTCTCTGTTTCTTTTTCTTTTTCTTTTTTTTTTNTTTTTTTTTTGTGTGTGCCTGCAAGTTGAATCTAGTTCTATTGTACTAGTCTCTCCCACAGGAGTAAAATTTACTCAGCAAATATCTTTTGCCATCCACTCATCCACTTTAAACATTCTGCCTCTGCAGTTACCATTTTGTTCAATACAAACACCATAACAGTTTGGTCAGCCAGCATAAAAGGGTATATAACCACAGAGAAAGTGAATTCAATGGGTTTGATGAAAGCAAATCTTTGACAGAATTTAACCTGTTATGAGGAAAATTCTTAAGTTCAGTGTTTAAAAAACTTTACAAGAGAAGGGGAAAAACGCTGCCAATATTTCCCAGAAACACTAGGAAAAGATGCCTGAAGAAGTGTAGCATAGGAATGGATCAGACAGATCGTCAAACAGATGGGTGCCAGGAGTTAACCACACAATTCACCTTTTCCCTTGCTACTATAAGGGAACCAAATAAATTGATTAAAAAAACCCCAAGATGCATGAAAGGGGAAGACTGCTTCCTGGAATCCTGAGGTAATTTTTTGAGAGTGTATGTTTGTGTGCACATGGCGGCTCCTCCTCTGGAGAGTCTCTTCTCCCACTCCAATTTAAAGCACATATCAGTTATTATCCCAACTGGAATATGTCCCTGCCACACCGTAATCCTAATCCCAGCCTATCTGACAGAACATTTCGCTAGAAGAGTTTAATTTTTCAGTACCATTTTTCCTCAGTGAGAGCTGCCTTCTATTCAAACATTATAAAGGAACCTTCTTTTGAGTCCCTAGGAAATGCACTGTATCATTCACCTGCTGTCAGATTAGCTCTCGTTACTCGGTATCTCCTGCGGAAAGCACAGAGGGGATTTCACCAGTTAAACTCTCCTTATCTTCAGGTTCTTTGGACAGACTTCAGATTTCCCCTGGATCTTCATCTTTAACTTTTTCAAATTGTTTTACAATTCAACTTTCCAGCTTCATACCTGATTTTCCCTCCTACTTTAGGTACTTTTTATTTATAGGTAGAGAAAATTAGCTAAGTAGGGCTACTAGACTTCCTTTTTCATAGTGAGATACATTTCATAGATCTCTCAAAATCCTTTTTGTCATCAGAAAATATATATATCGAAGTTCCTGGACAATTGAAACTAGATTATATCAGATTACACTTTGCATGTTTTTTTTTTAAGAGATAGGCACCTGTCAGACACAAAAAGGGCAAATGACATCTCATTGCTTCTAAAATGTGGTCTGAACTCAACCTTCATCAATGGTGCCTCACCTCACTATTTTCAGCTTGATTTTTTAATTTCCAAGTTTCCTGAGACATTTTACATTCCTACACACATCCTTCAGCTGCATAAAATTAATGGTGTGACAGAAGGAAGATTTAAAGAGGAAAGGAAAATTTTGTTTCTTGATTCTTCGAATCTGGATGTACTTAGAATGCTTGTTATATCTCAATTTTTACATCAAAATGAAAGAAGGAGGAAGTCTGGGAAAAATAAATGTGTTGTTGAGCAATGTTTTACTTCTGTGAAAGAGCAGAAATTCTCAGGACACGATGATGCATAGAGATCGAAAGATGCATCTCCATACTCACTGCAGTCTGGGAATTTCTTCTTTCTCACTCCGGAACTTCTATCCCACCTAAACACATGCTTTGCTCTAAAAAGCTTAGAGGTTATAGAGAGGCATTTGTTTGCACCTAATCTTGGATATCCAGTGAACCAGACATTTGGTTCAACCTTTCCTGAAATGGAGTAGCAGAAGAAATAAGGCAAGCTGCCTAATACTACAGGGTGCCTGTACATTACTTTCCAGACACATAGGTTGTCTTGCTAACATTTTTCAAACATCCTCTCATATAAGTCACTTGTCATTGTCCAAATGCATTATTTCCATACACAATGAAGTGTAGAATGTAGCCCAAGGTACTTGAGTATTAGGATTATGACAATATAGTGATAGTATTCCAGATAAAACCCCATATGTTCGGTCACAGAAACACAGACTCATAGATTCGCTTAGGCTGGAAAGAACCTCTTAGATCATTGAGTCGAACTGTTAACCAAGTCCACCACTAAACCATGTCTCAGAGTGCCACATTCACATTTCTTGGACACTTTCCAGGGATGGTGACTCCAACACTTCCCTTGAAATGCTGTTCCAAAGCTTAACAGCCCTATCCATAAAGAAATTGTTTCTAATATCCAACCTAAATCTCCTCTGGCATAGCATGAGTCCATTTCCTCTCATCTTGTTGCTTATCACTTAAGATAAGAAATCAAACCCTATCTGTCTACAGTTGTAGAGAGCAATAAATTCCTCCCTGAGACTCTTTTTCTCCAGGATAAACAACCTCAGCTCCCTCAGCCTCTCCTCATAGGACTTGTGCTCCAGACCCTGCACCAGCTCTGTTGCCCTTCTCTGGAAATGCTGCAGCACCCCAGTGGGTTTGGGGTAGGGAGCGGCACAAAACTGAACAGAGGATTTGAGGTGTGGCATCACCATTGCCAAGTACAGAGGGACAATCACTACCCTCATCCTGCTGGCCACGCTATTTTCAATACAGGCCAGGATGCCAGTGGCTTTTGTCCACCCGGGCACACGCTGGCTCATGTTCAGGGGCCGAAAACCAGCACCCTGAGACCCTTTTCCGACAGGCAGCTTTGCACTCACTGCCCCAAGCCTGTAGCACTGCCTGGGGTTGTTGTGACCCAGGTAAAAGGGCCAGCACTTGGCCTTCTTGAACCTCACACAGCTGGTCATGGCCCATCGATCCAGCTGGTCCAGATCCCTCTACAGAGCCTTTCCCTCATGCACTAAACATGTCACCTTGTCACAGGAGGAGATCAGGTTGGTCGAGCAGGATTTGTGTTTCACAAAGCCATATTCGTGCTGGCTGCGCCTGATCTCCTGGCTGTCCTGTAATGATACTCAAGATGATCTTCCCCTGCACTGAGTTCAGGCTCACAGGCCTGTAGTTACCCAGATCCTCCTTTCAACTCTTCTTGAAGATGGGCATCACATTTGCCATCTTCCAATCAGCTGGGACCTCCCTGCTTAGCCAG
>VZTA01026708.1:0-11391 GCA_013398855.1 Mohoua ochrocephala
TCTCCTGGCTTAACGAGACATGGGGTATCAGGTAGCTACAAGCATGTGGGCTAAAAGCACTGAGGGTGTATAAAAGCTATACAAAAGGCTATATAAAGGGGTATAAAAGAGGTATATAAAAAAGGCAAAAATGATCATGGCATCAATAGATGATACCTTGTAGATGTATAATGTTGATAACTATTAAGGAAAAGTCTGGTTGTACTCAGATTTTTAACCGTTTAAACTGTGTCTTTGACGTCTAATCAAGAGGCAATTTTTCTTGATTTTCTTGATTCTACAAACACAAAGATTGTGTTTGTAGAGTCTTCACAGAACAACCTTGGAAAGGGTAGTATTGGGAATAATGGCTTCAAAGTCAGCATGATTTCATAGAATAAATGACCGGTCAGGAAGCTGTCACTCACTCTTAATTAAATTTCTTCATCTAGAGAACCTGCAGTTCTAATCAGAGTTGCAAGGAATCCTATGCAGTTTGTCTCAAGTTGTGTAACATGTGCCAGCATCTCACCATATTTTCTTAAATATAAAGTACAAGTCCGTGATATTTTAATTATTATTCAATAAACTAGGAAGCAGAGATCTTAAAAGAAGGATATAAAAAATATTTAGGGCAAAATTTAGTTTGGACTTCAAGGCTTTAAAATGGCACAGATACCTCAAGGTTACAGCATCCTAGTCCTTTGCACTGACATTACAATATTCAGTTATATAGTAAAAGTGAATTATTTACTTGCAGTTTGATCACATTCATCTGCTCTTGCTTATGATTTTACTGCTCCTGTGTTCACACATGACCTAGTTTTCTTTGCACTTACACCTACTGCAAGCATTTATAACAAAATAGGCTGAACACAAAACAGATTAAATATTTAAAGACATTCCTCGTGGTACTCTTCTGCCCTATTTCACTAGTAAAAATGACCAGAGAACACTTTAAGCAGTCAGTGAATCTGTTTTATTTGATGAGATATATGTGCAGCATTCGCAGATTTAATAGTTTTCATATAAATGACTTTAAAAGCACATCTTCATAAATAGAGATTAAGTAGAAATTATCTATACAACTACAACTCTTGTAAAGAAAACGATAATGTTTTTCTAGTCATTCATATTCTTGCAGTAGTTTGCCTAAGGCTACAGGTTTATTTAATGTCTTTTCCTAATTTTTATTCTCCTCAGTTAGGTGATTGCTAATCTACTTTCAAGATTGGTCTGATTTTTCAACTGCAAAAGAGCAGATAAGTTAGTGCTCTGGAGTCCAGAATGCTGTTATGGCTGTAGAAGAGTGCCAAAACTGACTGGAATCTGAAACTAACTCCCCTAGGTAGATGAAAGCCCCACCACTGAACTTTGTTTTGCAGAGCTAGAGCAAGGGTAAAGATGAGAGGTGCACAAGGAACACAAATGTGCTAAAACCCTGGCAACTGCTGCTGCTGTGGAGGGTGGGTGCCATTGTAACTCCACAGCAGTAGAGTGAACAGGACTGAACAAGAGATGGCAGCAGCTCAAAAGAGATTGTGCCTGCAGGGGAAGGAAGAGGAAGGCAACTACACTGTGGTGCTCAGAAACCCTTGCTGTGATTTAAACTCTAACGGGAGTTGTGCGTAGCAGGGGTGGTGCCATTTGATTGATTTGTGATATACGAGTAAACAAAGTGGAAACTTCTGCAAACTTCTAACGTGAAGCAAGAAAACTCTCTCAAAAGCTTGTCAGTAGACTGGCTAGATACTTCAGGGCCTGTTCATGTAGACAGACAAAGATTTCATGCTTTCCCGAGTGTTGACTGCTGTAACGTAGAAACATAACCAGCACATTCTAATTCATCTTGCAAAAGCTACTCATATGTGGACAATAGTTATGCACCTGAAAAAGTCGGAACTTACTGAGAAAAGGATGGTGAAATATCATGTGACAAACATTACCATTTGGTTACGCTTTTGATGTTTATTTCTTTCAGTGTAATCTGGTATTTAATTTTCTAAAACAACAGATGCCTCATGGAATTCAGATCCTCTCATTTCAGTGGCCGTTTTAATGAGAGACACTTCAACCTTCTTAAAAAAATGCAGTTCAGAAAACTATCTACTATATGAGACATATTCTGTATTGACGTTAATATCAATATACTATTAAATTTTTTTTTAATTGTCTTGCATTTCTTTAATGTCGGTCTCGCAAAGTGCTTCTGAGAATTACACAAGTGTTAATAAATATCTTGATCCAGTGGCACTTCATTAAATAGTTGCTGCTTCATTTTTCTTAGAAAAAATATTTTTCAGATAATAATTTAATGATTTTTTTCTTCTGCTAATATGAACACTGTACCATAATACTATTTTTCTTTATTTTGTAAAACAATAATAGACAGCCAATTTGAATTAGATCTTGAAATCTGATCAAATGTTCCAGATGTTCTAGCATGAACACTACAGTTTCTCTGTGATCCATGTCAGAAATGCAGCTGTCAACAGTAAAGCACACCTGCCACCAGTTTGCTGTCAGCAAATTATTTTTCAGTTTTATTAGGAGAAGCAGTAAATTGCCAGAACAAAGCTTTGGTCTTACACTGAACCTTACAACATATTCCAGATTCACAATCCATAAATCAACACGTTTAAGAAAGTTTATGTGGAAATAACCTTGAGTCTGTGAAGTCATATACTAAAAATTTTTTACTTCAAAATACTCTCGAGGATATCTTCCAAATGTTGTTCAGTAGAACAAATGAGGCTGCTAGGATTTGCACAGGTCACTCATGGGCTATTGAGAGTGTACATGGAGAGTGGCTGAGAAAGGAACAGGGTTTCGGGCAAAAAATTTTTGTCTTTACCTCAAGAAGTACTAAAAGCAAGAGAAATCCATGGGTCATTATCATTCAAATTAGGATGAGTATGCAATTGGCCATTAGGCCAACATTCTGAAGGGAGATAGATTTATGTATGTCAGAAAGCATTCAATCACTAAAGTTCTGGATAATCTTTCTCTCTCCGTCTTATATGAACTATGGCTTCTGGTACAAGGTTCTAATCTGATACCCTCTAAAGAGAATAGGCCTCTAAACCATGTAACTTTTTTAAGATTCTGAGAAGGAGCTGAGACACCACACATTTTATATGGGATCACAAGTTTTAAGACTTGAACTGTATTATCTCAAATGAATGATTAGATCTTTATCTGCTTTACCACCTTGTTGGAGGCTTTATGGTTTAAAACAAACTGCATTTGTCAGTTATGTAAGATTGTACAATCAACAACCCCTTGATACTTTTATTTCCTCAAATAAAAAACATTTTGCAGGGTGGTTTCTATCCCCTGCCCCCAACCCTTTAAATAACTGTTGTTGTTTATTTGTTTATTTGGGTGTTTTTTGCTTTTAAATTTTAATACATAGTTTTTAAAAGCGTGCAATAAATGTGCATTTGAGGTCCTATTTCTAAAACACTATTTACTTGACTGTTGTCATGAGAGGTCATTAGGCTTTTAGTCACTTCTTGTTCTCTTTTGTTTGTATGCTTATGATTTCACTCATCATGTTTTCCCATTCACACTTTCTCCTGACTTACTACAGAGATTTTGAATGATGTGAAATTGTCTGTGCTTGTACGTGTAGAGAACTGTACACTGAAAAAGGTCGTAACTCCTGATGAAATATATGAGCACCCGATTTGCAGAGAGCTTACTGACTTCACCCTTGAGACACCACCTCCATGCTTTACATATTTGTGAATATCTGCAGCTCGTTCTTTAGAAATAGTGTTAGTAATTGTAATACAAACGGTAGAGTACTGTAGACGCAGACAATTTCACTTTGCTCGCTTATAATACGTTATGGAAAACTCAATTACCATTTGAGATTTGTGTTTCACTAAGGAGACTTGTATCTTACTAAATATAGAAAAGATTCAGTTTTGCATCATCTGGCAAATTGTCATTTAACACTGAACAACTGAAAGCAAAAACTAGACTCCCTTTTAGGAAGCCGATCCTACAGCTGGTCATTAGAAATTTTCACAAAAATTTACCCCTCCTGGACCATAGAAACTGTAATGGATGAGGAAACATAGACAGCTTCTGAGATGCAATTCACATACTGGGCCTTTTATGGCTAAGACCAAGTGAGAGCACCCTATGACTGTCTAAAAACAGATTCACATCACATTCAGATTAACTTCACGTAGGAAGGACAAAATATTATGTAGAGCTAGGACCTCCATCAGCATGGTTTATTCTTTCTACATTTCAGGGAGACCTAGCCCCGTGGGCAATTTGACTGGCTCATGGGAAAGCGACTCAGGGATAGTTGCTAGCACAGAGCAGTTATGGGTACTTTTACAGTAGCGTTGTCCTCATCACTATGCAACATAGATTTTTTAAAAGTGTTGTGGGCAGGACATATTGGCAAGGCCACAGATGAATTCATCTTCAACTGCTCTATCAGCTCTTTATACACCTGAGTAAAATAATTCTGTGTCAGAATACTTAAGCACTTTTCCTATGTATTGCAAAGGATTTCCTCTTCTGAGAACACACAGGATCCAGCGAATCTGTTTAAATTTCAAGTGTGATTTGTACAGCCTCTCCTTTGCCCAACATATTGTGCAGTTTAGGATATTTCTTTCCCTGGTCATCCCCTATAAAGTTATCACGTAGACATGACTGGTATGTATAAAGTTAAATAGAAATAAAAGATTTAAAATAAATTCTGTTAATTTATACTGTGATGCATGCATACATATGTTTGTACACAGAAAGACAATATTTACAGTTAATAAATAGTAAACATCTTAGTCACTTCCAAACACTGCTAAAAAAACTGGTATTAATTTTCTAAAAAAATAGAAGAATGTTCAAAAACAGCATGGGAGGAAAGGAAGGAGAAATGTTTCATAGAATCCAGGAGCAATAACTGTATATAATTGTGTCTATGAAGGTCCATGTGGACATATGACCACAGTTTCCTTGCTGACATAATCCTAAGCAAAAACCACTGTATTATGTCTGGTGGACAGGACAATAGATAAGAAAAATTTCCTTCCAGAGAACAGATTAAAAGTGATTTAACAAATTTGGAACAGCTGATCATGCTGAGCACAGAATTTGACACTTGCCTGATAAAACTTTCCTCAAGAACAAAGATACACTATGAAAACATTATTCAAGGAGTGGCAGTCTCTACTCAATTCTATGCTAATTCTATCTGAAAAGTTGGGGCAAAGTAACTCATTAATGAAATTTTATTGCATCTTGTTGCTAAGAATGATGAATTTACATATTCAAACAGAATTGCAAGGGAAGGAAAGTATATTATTCGGATTAGCATAGAATATTAGAAAGAGAGCTCTAAATAATTCATGAAATACTAAACGCATAAATTTTACTTCTGTATTTTAAAATTAGATGTAAGTAAAAATGTTTTCAGAGGAAAAAATATACAGTATGCACATGCCATTATAGCTACTTAGCTGTTTCAAGAGCTTGAGATTTTGTTGTATTAGGCTGGCTATTAAACACAAATATACATCTTTGACTGGTCTCTTTTTACCTGTCTTTGGTTTGTAAAAATTGTAGGCATCATCGTGTTCATTAGGAACAAATGCAACATAACAATGCATAACTACGAACTTCAAAATATTTGCATTTTTATGTACATTTCAATCACCTGAATCTAAAAATAAAAAAGAGAAAAAGGAAAAAAAAAGAAAGGAGAGAAACCAAAATTCTAGTCTTAGCTGCCATTAATTTTAATTTTATATTTATCCACATCGTTTTTTTGGGATATAGGCCATATGTTTTATTTTCCATAGGCCAAAGTCTTGATGAATCAAGTAATGGCAGGTTGACTCATGCGATTACACAGAAGACAGTATTTTGGTAGGTAGCCAAACTGAAACAACTTTCCGTGTGTTGACAGGAATCAAGAAAAGTAAAAGATATTTTGAAAAAGAAAATTAAAAAATAATCACTCCTTGTTATTCAAGAGACAAATTGCCATCAAACTTCCTGTCTGTTCAAAGGAAAATGTTAATTCAGAAATTTCTTACAGATTCATATAGATTTTGTTTTAAATGTTCCTAAAGCTTTGTCATGGTTTAACCCCAACTGGAAATAAAGCACTATGCGGCTACCCTCTCACTCCCGCCAACAGAATCACCCGTGGTGAGGAGGAGAATCAGAAAGAAAAGGCAAACCTTCTGGCCTGGGAAATAATAAATTAAAACTTGAAACAAAATAAAATAATAACAATAAATAGTAATTTCAATAAAAAATATGCGGCTAACACTAAATATGATGATAATAACAATAGTAATAACAAAGTAACAATAAATTCATAATAATAAAAATAACAATAGCAGGAATGATAAGGAGAGGAAGAGAGAGTAACAAAACACAAGAGAAGGAAGAGAGAGTAACAAAACACAAAAGAAGCAAGTGATGCACAACACTGCTGACTGATGCCCATCCCATCCCTAGGCAGAGATCATTCTCTTCCGGTCAACTTTCCCCCTTTACATGCTGAGCGTGATGTTCCAGGGTTTGGAATATCCCTTTGATCAGTTCCGGTCTCCTGTCCCCGTCATGCTCCCTCTCACTTTTTTGTGCAGTTCCTCATTCATACAGCATGAGACCCTGAAAACGGTTTTGACCCCCTTTTCTTAGGGTAAGGACTACATAGCAATTAGCAACATTATCAACATTATTCTCATCCAAGAAATACCAGCTTTTTATCCTTCGAAGTACAGTCTCCTTTTACAAATAGTCTAAAAACCTAATGCTGTAGGGTTAGTTTGTTGAGACAGCAGTGAATGCTAAAGAAAACACTTAGGAACAGAGACGGATTACTTGCCAGTATGGCCTTAAAAATCTACTGAAATCGTTGCTTTTGTTGCTCAAAGCGCCAAACGCACTACGTACTAAACCTTTTCCATTCTACAAGCTTTAAATTAACACTGAGTAATGGATTTTTTGCCAGTATATGTTGTATATGTTTGCCAGTATATTTTGTATCTTACTTCAGAGGAAAATTCTCATTTTGACAATAAACCTGCCATGAGTTTCATACAAAACAGCTTCCAGAAAGTGTATTCTGTGCAATTTTCATCTGAAAAACAAACGTCTGACATTTAGCATTGTGAAAAACACTCCACTCTGTTTCCTAGCTTTTCAGCTCCTTTCTGACTTGACTGCAATCCAAAAAAGGCAAAGACACAGACCAAACTTTTTTTTTTCTAGTTACAAGAAAGTTTTAATTGAAAACAAGTGTGCTAGGTTTGAACACAGCTTCAGCAGATTAGCAGTTAAATTAGAAGGGGCTTTTCACTTAACTTCCAGAGTTGATATGTCACTGTACCCTGTCACTCTGAAAAGCGATAGGGCTTTGTTATCAGTGCTGAGCACAGACAGCCTCCTGATGTAGAAGCAGACTAAAATAGGCTGCCAAGGTGATGAAGGCGCCATGCACATGTTTCATCCTCCTGTGAAGGGAGACGTGGATGGGCTCTGTGGACACAATGCTCAAACAGACCGATCACCTCCCAGGGCCTGGTTTCCTGATAAGTAACAAAAAAAAAAGAAAAAATGAACCGATGGCAAAAATGTTCATCTCAGTTCAGTTCAAGGAGCATAAAGGAATTCAGAGACCACAGTAGCATTTCTCACTGATAAATGATTCCTTGTATATTTGCTTATCATCCCTTTTCACAGGAAAATCTTGGTGGGATTAGTCACTGTTAAGAGTTCTATGTGGCTAGAAGTTACAAGATTTAAGGGATGTTCATATCTTATATTGACATTTCAGATTAAAAAAGGGTTATGTGAATGTTATTTTCAGCTATTTCAGAATTAGTATAATTAACATTGAAGACACTCATATATTGTTCCAGCCCGTACTGCTCTGATAAAAAATTTATTTGGTTACTTTTTTCTTTTTGTTGTCCCTTACCACAAGTAAGTACCTCTTCTTGGGCCTGCCACGGCAATCTACATATCAACCATTTGATACTGTACTCTGCCTAATCTTTTCAGAAACCTATCTTAATTTTTGCAACAAAATTTTCATGCCTTCTCCTCCTGGTATGATATAATTAAGAATCTTAAGATCTCATTTTTTACCTTCCCTGGCAACCAAAACTGAGAAATACCAGAAGCAAGTATTTTATATCTGCACAGCAATGTTATAGATCTCTCTCCCTGGATATATGACTAGATGTGCCTTTTTGCACAACATAAAGTTTACATTCTATTCTCATGTGCTTCGAATCTCTGCATATTTGGAATATAGGAGTCAGAGAGGATCTGATTTTTTTTTTAATTTCTGTCCTTTGCATTTATAGACATTTTGAAAATGAAGTAAACCAAAATTCAAAATTAGGTTTAAGGGATCAAAATTTTTACTTTAAGCTATTCAATTTGTCTCATAAGCTTTGCTGCTGCAACAAAGTGTTAGTTGAAAAACCAAGTAATCCAGTAAATCTGAGATAAAAGTTGTGGAATATGAATAAGTTTATCCTAGGCAGAGTATATAAAATTATTAGTAACTTGTAATATGTGCGTTACTTCACATGGCATTATATAGTTCCAGCCTGATGAATTCTTTGCTATTGGATAGTCTACCAGGCAAAAGTAGCAGTAGATGTGAAGTATATCCTGGTATAGGCTTTCTTTCAAGAAGAAAATCATCCGTAAAATACCCTGGCACTGGAAGATCTTCCTTTGAAGTTTGCATCACAGAGAACTGAGTCATAAAATTGCAGAATACAGTGTGTCGGAGGGACCCACAAGGATCATGGAGCCCAACTCCTGGCCCTGCACAGGATTCCAAAGAATCACACCACGTGCCTGAGAGCACTGTCCAAACGCCTCTTGAATTCTGTCGGGCTGGTGCTGTGACCACTTCCCTGGGGATCCTGTTCCAGTGCCCAAACACCCTCTGAGTGAAAAGTTTAGACCGCCACCAACTCAGCTGTTGGATAGAGTTTACGTTAATAAAGTCACAGGCTTGGAGTGTTTTATACTTCACACGGGTTTTTTTATATGTGAAGCTAAAATACACAAATTTGAATATGTTATTTATTTTTGGCATGTCTTTGTATTTTTCCTTTTACTTTGAAGATGTTATTTTATTGAAAAGAACACTCTCTTACAAAATTTTGGTATTCTGGCTAAAGAGTAAATAGTACTATTGTTCTTTACAGATACGTGCTTTGCTTTTTACTTACTGAATGGCTTTGGGGTTTTATTTCTTGTAAAATATTTTAGCAAAAAATCAAACAAAATCAAGTAGCTCTGCTGAATTTTTAAAGAAATTACAAGACTTTCTTATATTTCTTATATTTATTTGCAAATCCTTAAATTACACTGATGGTAGATATAAACAAATAACTTTAAACGATCGTTTTTTCGAGCTTAAGCATTTGAAATTTAAACTTATAATTACAGTTAGTTTCATGCAGAAAATAAAGTTTCTAGTTCTATTATTAGATCTGGCTAGAAAAGTAGTTGAAGGAAACAGCATCACAACTGGAATAACACTTTTTCAGAATTTCTTAGCTTTTTTTAGAGCCTAACCTAGATAAGACTGAGTGATAGAAAATGATTAAGTGTCATTTTTTTGGTATGATTTCATTTAGAGTCTTCACTAAATCAACTGATTTCAGCATTTTTTATAGAGATGGAAAATCTAGAAGATAAACACACACATTTTCCTTCTCTTTTTCTCCCTTTCTGATAAATATATTTCACCATTCCACCTGGACTCTCTGAAAGTAGATCCACAAAGCTTACAACAGTTCTCATTGTCAATGAATACACTAAGACAGATAATGTCATTAATACTGCAAAGGATTTGCAAGTATGTATGAACTAAATGAGATTGAGTTGGGCATGACAAATTGCACTGAATTAATTCTTGTTTTAAAAAAGTGGTTTTTTCTATCTGAAGGTCATTGCATGCACTGTCAGTCAATCAGAACACACAAAGTAGCTATTAGATCAAAGGGGAGGATGTCATACTGCAATTCTACAATTCACTGAGAAACAGAATTGAGCACTGTGGGAAGAGTAGCAGGAAATATACATTTGCAGTGGAACAGAAGCAATTTGAATCCTTGTTTGTTTGCATTCTTACTAATTGAAAAGCAGACTCTAAAAGAATCCAGAAGCTATAATTGAGAAGTATTTGAGTAGTTTGAAGCTGGTGGAAGATGAAATACACAAATAAGAACGATAGCTTGTTTTTATTCATAGTAGAGGATTTTTTCTCCATTTCCTTTAAATTCGAAATGCTTTTTCTCTGTGTTCATCATTTTTACACAATCAATTTTGCAACATTTTAAAAGTGGAATTACAGTTGCAGTACTTCCCAGCTTTGACTCAAAGAACATTTGAAATATTAGATGTCTATCTCAGAAAATTTCTGAGATATTCATCTACTTCTATTTAATACTGCCCATGATTCAGGGTTTATTTCTTTATTTATTTTACTGGAGTTTTATAGGCATACATGGTAATTTTACACTTTAATAAAAGGAATTCAGTGAGTGTCAGAGAGAAAGACTGCAGATTTGTCTTGTTCTGGTTGTTTTTCTAGAGTGTATGGAGATGCATAGAAGAAGAACCATAGAGTGTCTGAGGCTGGTTGGCACTTCTGGATATCATCTACTGCAACTCCCTGCTCAGAATAGGGATAGTTAAAACAAGTTGCTCAGGATTGTAATACCTCTAAGAATGGAGGCTACACACCCTCTCTGGACAACGTCTGCCAGTTGTTGACCACGTTCACAAGAAAAATATCTTATGTTCAGATGGAACTTCAAAATTTTCAGGTTTTGCCCGTTGCCTCGGCCACTCTGCAGTTCTGAAAAGTGCTTAATAAAGCATCATTATCACATGCCTTATTATGATGTCTGTACTCCTGTGATGCTGTTCAGGACACAGTTTCCCATCGTGTCGGCAAGAGTGCACTGTGGATTCAGGTTCAGCTTATTATCCACCAGGACACCTAGGATTTTTATCATCAGATGATAAAAGTCTTTAAGAGTACATGTAACGTGAATTTTTACATTCTTGCCAGAAGAGCAAGGCTCCAGGATTAATGACTCCAAGATTACACTGCAGATATCATCACTGCAACTGAAAAAACACACTTCTGAGGTGTGACTGAGATATGGTCAATAAGATTCATTTGAATTTGCATTTTCCCTACTTACACTTTCTGCTTCTCTCACATGGAAGCTGGTATTTTACTGTTGTACCTCATCCATTCCACTTGTTTATTTTTCTGATGCTGAATGATGTACACAGAAAAAAGATGCACTTAGGAACACATTTCCAGGATTTTACATTTCCTGTTCATAGTGCTAATAAGAATTGAAGTAGCAATGAATAACAACG
>VZTA01026710.1:17647-31173 GCA_013398855.1 Mohoua ochrocephala
CCGGGAATAAAAAAAAAAAAAAAAAAAAGAGGCTTTTTGCAGCAAGCCCACTGGAAATATACCACAAGAGGAGGACGTTCTACTTAAGAAATGAAAGTAATCCATATGCAGGGGAAAACGTGTTTGCTGAGGAAACCTAGGCATGGTTTTTGGAGTATTAATGGAGTTTTAGGTACTCCAGACAAGGCACTGCCATCCCTGACAGGCTGGGAGACAGGAATTTCCCTTGCATCTGTAACAGCTAATACTGTGTACCTAGGAAACCTAAAATGTGCCATTGGATGTATTTGTCTTAGATTGTGAAGGAGATACGGGATTCAGACATGCTCCACCTCAAGTGGAAATTATACTTTTTTGCCACCACAGATATGGGCATTACGTCTCATTCCTTATGTAGAGGCCTACATGATATCAGGAATTTTATTTGTTTGTCGCGGGCTCCAGGTTTTCACCTACAAAACGGCGTGAGGTTTCTTCCCCTTAGGTGTAGGCAGTTATGGTGGCAAGCAGTGTACCGTAGCTGTTCTAGTAATTGTAGTGGAAGGGTCTTCGGTCCAACTTTTGCACCTATTCAAAGTGGCTTGTGACTCTTCTACTGCCTGGTAAATATAAAATGTAAGTTGGCAGAAGACTAAAACAAAATCAGTCCAAAGGCAAGAAGCCAAATAACCACTTGGCCGTACACCAAAAGTTAGAGCATGCCTAATGTCCCCAGATTTTCACAACAATTATCCATTCTTTCCTAGAAGCAGTTGGCTAGTTAACTCAAGAGAATAAAAATCTGCGCTTTAACAGAAAGCCATCAAGAACAAAGCAACACTCTGTAAGAAAATGAAGAAAATGAAAGAAAATCTAAAAACAACGGGAAAAACTCCCTTCTGTCAATGAAATGGTGAGAGAATCAAACGTAAGCTTTTCATACTCAAAAGTCAAAACAAAACAAGCTTGGCAAAATGAGTTTTCCAGGAAAAGTCAGATACTGTGGCAACACATAACATTGAATTCTCTTCTTGCACAGGTGTCCCTAATACATCTTCTTCAGCACAGGCTGTGGAACTGGAAGTGCCTGAGTGCAGAAAGTTTCACTACCGATCCACTAACCAAGCTACGAAGCAGTTGCTTCTTCTCTTTGTAGTCCAAACTCTTTCAAAGTAAGTTTTCTGAAAAATGGAAGAACTGAGGATACCTACTTCAATGTACACGTTGAAACACACTCCTCATAATGCTGTCTCCCGAACTGCTTCACAGTTGTTTAGTTCTGATTTAATCAGAGCGCAGGGCAGTTTTGTCTTCTTTTTCATATAAACTATAGGTAAAGACTGCTAAAACACCTTTGGAATTCAGGAAACAAAGTTTCCCCCCAGCTTAAAAGATTAAAAGTAGGCAAATCTGAGAATGTGTTAACTGAATCATCTCAGCTTCTCACTTTGCAGTCACACAAAAGCAGGACAGAAGGTTGCCTGATGTTGATGCAGAATCATCCCACAGTGCTCAAAAATAAAAGTAAGCTGAAAAACAAGTTACTAACCCTGTTAGGGCAAATGAACTTGTAATGAAGATGTCACAGGAGAGGTAACCTGAGACCAAGATGACCTTTTTATCCCTTACAACGGTCCAAGCTGACAGAAGATGACGTTTGTAGGAGGAACATGAGGAAGCAACACAAGGTCTGAAGGCGCAGCAAGGTCGTCAGGCAAGCAATGCACAGGGAAAACGCCCACACAACGCTCTTTGGCATATTGTCAGTACAGAGGTCAGCGAGTTTGATCACTGCCATGAAGATCAGGACATATGAAGGCGTGTTTTATTATGGGTTAATGCAGCTCCATTATTTTCTGAGCTACAAGGAGGCAGCTATGCAAAGACAGGGTGGGAGAGGACTGGCCAAAGATACGTAGAGCAGAAAAGAAGATGAGAGTGACAGGGGAACTGTGTCAGTACAGACATGAAGCTCTGAATAGAGGATTTTGCAGTCCAAGCATGGTGAAGATCACTAAGAGGGAGTCCGAGGCATAATGACCAGGAGTCTAGAAAGTACTGACTGCAAAGGAAGAGTGCAGCAAGAGGGAGTGTTAACTAACTCTAAAGAAGAGCTGGCAACACTGGTTACTCTATTCTTAAAATATGTAAAAGGAAACTATGATTTTTTTTCCATGTCCCCTGAGCCTAAGTTAAACCAAGGGTGTATTAAGTCGTTTGGAGAAAATGCTTTCTAGCAGTAAGACTGTAAAGCACTGCAATAGTATGTATTAAGGTATCTGGAAATACCATTATTGCAGCTTTCTAAAAAAAAAAAGGTTGACCAAGAATCTGGCTGCAGTGACAGGGTGCACTTCTGACAGACTAGATGACCCCTCAAGATCCCTCCACAGAAATCCCTTCTCTGATTTTTTTTAAAGGAGCACCAACTTTCCCCCCATTCATTTTCTTTTTTACTCTAAAAGAACTTACTTTGTTTCACAGGAATCTTCTCTACTCTTGAAGTGAATCGAGGTAGAAAGAGTAGAATTGCCCATGAAATATCATTTTAACAGCTGCTTTAGTGAGGATACCAAGGACACAGGTAAAACAAGGTGCAGGTGGCAATAACCCCAAGGATAGAAGTGAATGAAGAGAGTGCCTGACTATAGACATCTTGGGCATGTGTGGCAACAGCCTGAGCACAGATTTTGGGGTGAAACTGTACCAATTCTCTTATTTCACAGCAGACTCCATTCATGAGCATCTTTGCTAAGGAAATTTTCTCTGAACTGAGATCGGACTCCAGTCCTCAGCTGGTGTATGTTAGTGCTATTCCTCGGGCCTAAAAAGAGGCAGATTTATTTATGCAGTCTGCAGGTTTGGCTCCATACTTTTATCTCAGCAACTGAGAAAACCATTTTACTTGGTCTGTCAGAGGTATTTGGTGAATTACGGTTGGTAAATAGGTGTTATTTTTGAAAGTGGGTGTGTTAATGAGGCAGGAAAGCCTCTGGAGATGAGGAAACACTAACACCATGAGCTGTTCCTAGTTCTTAATGACTCACTGATGCTTCACCTGAAAATCTGGCCTGAAAATACCTTGTTCCAGTACTGAGTAATGCAGGCTACTTCTGAAGGAGCTGAAGTAAATGTTCCAGGGCTTCAAGGACAAGTGGGGAAAAAACATCATCATTTCAAGGAAAATCTCAGCAAAACAAGCATTAGTTTTCTGGAATTATTTTAATCACCTTTTTTTAATATAAAAACCTTGGAGAAAAAAAGCCCTGTTTTACGAGCTTCTTTCACCCCTCCAAAGCATCATTTATTGCTTTTGGGGCTCTTCGTCCCTCTTTTTTTTTTTCAAGCATACTTTATATGCCTGCCAATAAAGGGGGAATATTATACTCAGGAATCTTCCTGTGTATGTTAAAACAGTGCTTGGCAAAATGGTACTGGAATAATAAGTAACAGCTTTCTTAAGATAGGGTCAATCGATTCCAGGGGAGGCTATTTACTGGATTATATACAGTCCTCTTGGAAGAAGAAAATCTCTCAAGTGCTCTCAGTTTGACAACCACTTTTTCCATCATCTGGTTGGAATTTCTGTGCCAGTTAGCTTGCAGCCCTGCTATTTCCTCTGCATGTGTTCTGCAAGCTGTGGAGAGGATACACTCGTTATTTTGAAGGAGTCAGGAGTGAGATGCAATTATGGGGGCCTAAGCACACAAGAGATAAAATCTCCTTCCTGCCAGCCAGCATAGAGGGCAGTCTGTTTGAGCTCGGAGGCAGCTGATCGGATCTGAGCCCGAGCATTTGAAAAAAAGGCCTCAGCAGCCTATGAGCCCCATTTGTTTATTTAGAAAGAAACCATTGTATCATTTGGTTACTCTGACCGGGCAGGCAGAGCAAGTGCTGGCTTCGATACGATGCATTTCAAAAACATCCAGCCTGTGTTCAAGTGAAGTGGCTTCATATTGTGCTGCCTCTCGACACATACCAAGATGCTCAAGCTTGCCAAGCTTTTTCAGATGTGCTTCTGACATTTCAGTGCAGCTTATACCTAGATTTCAAATGACAGGTATGTTTGAATGAGGGCAATTTTTTGTAATTTGCCTGAATTCTACATTTATGCTTCCTTTGGCCTAATCTGTTTAATTGAGATCTGTTCCTTGGCTGGCTGCCAGTATTAGCAGAGCATGTGGATAGCAGATTGGTTTACCTATGTACTGCAGAAAAACTATTTCTTTCACAATCTTAGAGGTGGACTTGCATATGAAGCTAGAATTGGTTCAACAAAATGTCCCCAAAACGGAGTGTTTACCATTAGCCTCTCAATAGGTTTCATTTTTCAACACGTAAATGCGGCAGATAACTTTTTTTAACCGTTTCTTCAGTAAAGCCCGCGTCAATGTCTGACTTCGAACATTACTTAGTTTCCATTCTTAAGACCAAAAAAATTACAGTGACATTTTCTCTTACTAAAGTATTGAGCATGCAGTGAGAGAGCTAAGGGGCCCTCAACCATCTTAATTACAAAGCCACACCGGCTGAAAGTCTTCAATGAATTTTAACTCTGTCAAGTCTGGAGAACTGTAAAACCCTTTCCTTATCATTCTGAATGCTGAATATCTTGAAGGACTTGCTTTACAACTAATTTTAAAATCTAAGCTAAGTGATTTGGTCTGAATCTCTGAGGAAGATGCTTTTGTGAACATGGATGCATCCATTTGGGAACAAAGATGTTGACTTCATCCCATCTGACAAGGGGGTTTGAATCCCGTCAGCATGGAACTTAGGCCATGGGAGACACCTCGCTTTTATTCAAAAGCCTCCGAAACCAGCTAGCCTTCAGAAGATCTCTCACACATTCTCTTGAGATGAACAAATGCTGTTGGAAAGGAAGATGGTGGAAATGAATGTTTGACCCTGGCATACTTGCAGCTGCTCATTGCCTGCCGACCTTTCCCGGGCAGCTTCCTCAAGCCCCCTGCCCTCCCTAATCTGACTGATCAATGCCTCCCAATATTGCTCAATGCTTACCCAGGTATTGGTAATAATAATAATAGAGGCACCGTTTGGCTTGCAAATTTAGCCTTGAAAAAAACAGCCTGTCTGAAAACTGAAAGAGAGCCTAAACTCACCATGTCACGAGGCCTGCCAACCTCTGCTGGGTGATATGCAAACAGCAACACTGTGCTTTTTAAAGGACTTGGTATTAATTTGCTCTAACCTCTGTAGGAACAGAAATTCCGTAATAATCCATTCTACATTGTTTGAAAATATGGAAAATCCAGTGGCCTAATGAAGAAACGGAATCTTTGCTAATTGCTAAAAGAACTCATCCTGTGCATATTTCCATCACCTTGCTAATATAAAAGCACTTATACAGTGCTAGGGTGGGACAAACCAGTTCTCATTTAGAACTACAAGGGGTTCAATTAGGACTACAAGGACTACAAGCTCCTTCTCACCCATCCCACTGCTGCCTCCTACTCCTGCAAACTGAGCTGGACCCACGCACCTGTGACTCTAGAAATACTGAGCTAACATCTGCCTGCCAGCTTTCCCAGAAGGAACTGCTCCCAGTCCTAGTTCACTTTTGGCTGCAAAGGTTTTGGCAAGCCTCTGGAAAGAGTGCAATCATTGGAAGTCTTAAACCCCCTTCTGACCTAAGGCTGGACGTTCAAAGCTGGCTGCAGCGAAAATCTGAAAGGAAGCGGCGGATGTTTGCTGCTGCTGGGATCACAGGGCGTTGCCTACTCTTTTTATGGGAAATACAGATTTATCTCTCCATGACATTGGGTCCCAAACTGAAAAACTACATGTTTCACTGCTAATGTGTAGGATTTCTTAAAATAAATTCCTTCTCTGCGCTTCATCCCTCGGCAATGTTACCAGCATGGCCATGCTTCTAATGGGCACTGCCCACTGCCTTTGAGCAGGGGGGAAGACACAGCTTGCAGTGTCTGAGCTGAATGTCACAATGGTTATAGGGAGTTCACCAGAAAGGGCAAAAATCAACCTAAATTTCTACTCTGTGTCATCCAGGCGATGTGGACAGTACTGGCAGGCAAAGCGGCACCTGACTTTTGGTGTCTAGATGGACAAGGTTAGCTCAGCACTCTCTTCCTACAGGCACTTAATGGTTTTTATACTCTGGTTTTCCTGCTGCCATTAGTGAAAACATTGCTGTTTGCTTCTAGGGCTAACTATTCCCCCACGTAACAGTTCACTCATAAACATAGGTGTTAAATCACAGAAAACCACATTTTGGACTTAACAAATAAGGTGGGACGGGCTATATTTTTTCTTACTTGGTACATTCATGTTCAAAACACTTTATAAACATAAACCCTTTCAACTCAATTGTGAAATACAAGGGGTCTATTCATGACCTCATTTCATCAGAGAAGAAACTAGTGAAAGACAGTGTGCCTGAAACACTCGCAGGAGGAAGTGTAAGTGTGATGATGGGAAGAAGGTCCTGCAACCTCTTCACCCTGTGCCCTAGGTATAAGGCAATACTTCCCATCACCCGAAAAGTGGGTCTGTAGGTAATGTATGTCATCAGGAACTTCTGCAAATTAAGCCATGGTACAAATGAAGACGATGTCGCTCTCTGACCAAATCTCTCTAATGAAAAAAAAAAAATCTCTCAGCCTGGAAAGACTGCTTCCAACAGCAATAATGACCCAGAGTAATTTCTACCACTGTAAAGTGGATACCAAATATTTGCCAAAAATTCAAGAGTTTTTCATTCCAAGTGCTTAGATATTTCAATTTGCCTTTTGGAAACTACATATTTAATAGGAAAATGCTATAAACTGGGATTTCAATAACTAAATCAGGCACAGGGATAAAGAATACATAGTTCTGAGAAGAGTCAGAGAGCCAAAACTTTTGATGGGCTTGATAAATGTGGCTCCTTGAAAGGCTTATGGGACCTCTTGCTCTGAATTAATTGCACACATCCATAAATCAGAGCAATCTGATGAGGCTACTTGCAATCAAGCAGTAGGAAATCTGCCAGTTTACAGAGCAGTTTTAGATGAGTACATGACCAGGTACATAGTGTTGAAAAGGTGTTGAGCTTGCCAAAGCTAGAGTTAGCAGCAAAGGAGGCTGGCATCCCAGCAGACTCGTCTGTGAGCAAGGAGATCAGGCAGAATAACAGACAGGTGGCTTTGTAGACTTGGGTACAGAGAAATGGGAAAAGGACCGAGGCTAGACTCTGTCTGAGAGACAACTAAACACAGAAATTCATTAAAAAATCCTGGTTTATATTTCGTTTTCACACTTGGAACCATACAGGGTTAAAAGGAGAAATATGACTTAGGGATCCAAGGAAAATGCGAGTAAACAAATTTAAATTCTGCACTTTACATGGCTCACGAGCACTTCAAACAGAACTGCAGGGCAAATGTGCCACACACTGGAAATTAGTCCTGCTGTGTTGTACTCCTGATGATTTTCTCTGTGAATAGAGCAGAAATTTGCTTACAGATTTTATTTTGCAAACTGTAGACTTTTTTTGAACAGGGATCCTTTCCCTTGCTCTGCTTTCCACAGTGTAGCTGTCTATTAGCATCATCTTATGTGTGTTATTTGTCTGTAAGTAATCCCTCAAGCTTGTATAAATACACCTACTTGTGCAGTGTGCTGGAGCAGAGCTGTGCATGTTGTAACAGCTGGCATTCGACTGTCTAATGAGTAAACATTATGTCCAGGGGTTAAAGTGGACTGGAATAGCTCCAACTTACGTCTGTTAGAAAGCTACTAGGTTAAATATTTGGTTCTTATCCTTACTCTTTGAAAAGGTAAAGCATGTCTAAAAATTGAACAACACCAGTTTGCTATAACCATCTTGGGAAAAGCTGTATCTGCGGCAGCCGTCTGCATCAATGAGCATTTCAGACTCCCAGTACTCACTCCTGTGGTAAAATGTCCTTTGGATGTCAGAGAACTTGCACTTTAACTTTATGTATCCTTGCTGTATACCACGTACATTCAGCTACGTCAAAGTATTCACAAATTAGGTTAACATGTCAAAGGCTGTTGTTAGATGATATGCTCGTTTGCAGGACACTCTGACCGCTTCTGATGGCCCCTAATCCCAGCTCAGAGCCGGGTCTGCCTCTCTGGCAGGCCAGGGTGATGTTGGGCTTGGCAGTTCCCACTGGCACACGTGCAAGCTGAGAAAAGATGCAGCTACAGAGCAAGCCTCCTTTGCTTAGTCAGGGTGCTTTGAGTGATGGAGGCATTTGCAAGCAGGAAAAAAGGAAGTAGGGAAGTTGGGCTATGTCAGTTCTGTGTGGAGGGAACAAACCATTTCCTGCAGAATGGAAAAGACGGAAACAAGCCTGAGGTGTGAAACAGAGGACACTGAGAGGACACGTCATTCTCGCACAAAGAATAACACACATATAGTCATTCCCTAAATCATGAAATTATTTAGACAGAATTTGTCGATTTTAGAAGTAACCTATAGAAAAAAATGCAGGTTTATACATGTCTGGTTGTTCTAATTACTGAGACAGGAAACATTTATTCCTGTAAATAAAAATTAAAACACTTACCCAATATAGCAATTGTGTTGTAATCCAGAGATAGAACTGCTGTTGTTTTTTACCGCTCCTTTTACACTTTTCTGTTGTTTCTGCATATCCATCACATCAGCTTCCTGCTGTTGTGGTGGGTTTCCTTCCAGGCTCAGATCAATTCCTGTCTATGTTAGTGGAAGGACCTGTTCAGCCCATCTGAACCACTGGAAGATGGGCTAGCTCTTGCAACAACTGAAAAATTAAAATATCATTATTATGCACTGTCGCAGATTTCACAGACAGATGCAGTTTATCGTGCAATTTATCATGCAATTACTAGTGATCTTTTTGCCTCACCTTGCCCTTGGTGTGACCAAGGAAACGTTCAACAAAAGAAGTGCTCCTCACAGCTGGCATGGGGCAATTTTGGACCTTCTAGACACCTACACAGAGTTCAAGGGATAAGGCCAATATGTTCAAAATTGTCTGCTCATGATGATATGCTCTGCATTGCCCCAGATACCGAAGGCCAGAGACAGCTTACAAAAGAGCCAAAAAAGCCAGATGGAGAAGATGCTGGATGAGGTGCCTAAGCAGTTGACTGAAATCTACAGGTGCATATATCTCACTGGAGTATTGATGCCTGTACTTGGCAACTCAGGAACGGAGAAGGATTGCAATGTCACCAGTTCAGCTGGATGAGTGCTGGATATACAATGTGCTGGACTTGCACATGTGAAAATTTCAAGGGGGATACTGGAGCCATAACCATCACCTTTTTGTTTCGTGATGTTTTCCAATAATAACTGCTAAAGATTTTGTAACTATAGAATGTTGGGACTTGAAAAAGCTTCACGTTCCTTTCAGAATTAATTTTATGCACTAACTGTGTTTGAAAAAAAATTTGAACATCAACAATATAATTATTCCAGTAATTCATATATTGCTTTATAAAAACTTTACATTGTCCAAAAATGGATCAAAAGCAGTATTATGTGACTAGGCTCCAATTCTATGCCACGGTATCTGAAAATTGAGACAGATCAGCTAAATAATACCCAGTAGGAAAAAAACTGATTAATGAAATTGCTGCAGTAATATCTGAGAAAAACAAGTGTGTTCCAAGAGAAGACATCTTCGGTCTTGCAATTTCTGTTACTAAATAAGAAAACCAGCATTGTTTTGATGCTAATGTTTCCTGTGTAGTGTACATTTTCTCATCAAGATCAATGTGAAACCAGTTTTTTGTATTTACAGGGAAAAAAAATTGAATTGGAGAAAAACGTAGAACTGAAGTCAGAAAACTGAGATTTTTTTTTTTGCTGTTTCTTTACTATTTTGAGTAATTTTTCTAATTTCGAAAAACCTTGCCTTGTTGTCTATAAAAAAAAAAAGTCTTTTTCAAAAGTCTTAACCTTTATTTACAAGGAACTGAACAACTAGAATAATTGGCATCACAGTGAAGCTTCTGAGCAAACAAAGCCTTACTGGAGATTTGGGCTTTATCCAGCAAAATACAATTTAACCATCAGAGTTCAGGTAGAAGGATGAAGACACTCAGACCAGGGAAAGATGAAACACAGGAAGCAATGCATGACTCATTTCCATGGGGATTCTCATTCTACCTGCCTCAGGGTAACACAGGAAGGAGAAGGAGAGGGAAGAAGGGGAAAGAATAAAAAGTGGCCATGAGCAGGATAAAGGGAAGACAAAAGGACAAAAAGGTCAACAACAACATAACTATCTGTCTTGGGATAGGTTGTCAAATAAAGTGATAATAGCTTTCTGAAAATCATAAGCTACCTTAATTTATTAATCATCTACTGAGATCCTTTGCAAATGCCAAATAACCTTTGGCAGCTCTGGTTTCAATTATGATGTAAATGCTACCATCTGCATGAGATGGTGCATGATCTCCTTTGTGCCAAATGTGATGGAATTACTCCTGTCTCTATGTGTCTTGATGGTTACACTCCCAAAATCTGAAATGCTGCTTTGCATTCCTTCAGACTCTAGCAACATTAAGCTTTACTCAGCCCTGGCCAAGCACTACCGTGCAAGGTGAACTAATTTGGACTCCCAGGATACAGCAGTGAACTGCAGCTTAAGAAAGCTGAAAGCCAAAAAAGTGCCAAGTTATCACACATCCTCAGTTTCATTAACTACTAAATTCTCACAAAGTAGAAAGTCTCAGCCTCCACCTAACCTGTGTCCTGTGTGTGTGTAATGCTTTCTTGTCTTAGTCTATCTGGTCATTCATAACACAAAAGCAAATTAACCCTAGGTACCTATCAACAAATGGACACCACAGATCATGCAATGCAACTGTGACCTCCTGGGCTGTCCTTATCTTCTGCATCAAAGCTTCCCCAAGGCTCAGAGGTCTTCAGCAATATACTGGCTTCAACCTTGCAAAACTGGGTGATGAGTGTGGCACCTCCATGAAATCTTTGCTATAACTCCTTTTATAACTTTGGTATAACACAGTAGATTGTGTGTTCGAGAGGAAACAATCAGCCTATTCCCAGTGATTTCTGAGTGCTAAGTGCTAAGGAAAAACTCATGTGGTGAAACACCTAAAGCAGGCTGATACCTCTACATTTGATAGTAAGCCCGTTTACGACAGAGCTGACCAAATGCTGGACAGGAACTTGTGAATGTACTACGAATGTGTAAAGGGCTAGCTTCTCCACTACCCAAACCTACTGGAGTTTGTATATTCACAAATATTCACGTCCTGTCTGGGTGATCTGAACAAATGTATGCTCCAGGTTTCCATATACTCAGCCATTAGCTGAGTGTGACAGACTTTGTACTTTCACTGTAGCAGTGACCCTTGCTTAAGCATTTTGAAACTGGTACATGAAATGCCAGACATTGCAGCATGCATAATCTGTGGACAGCTAATTCTGTGCTAGCAACATCAAGCAAACCTTTTCAGATCCAGTGTAATTTGCAGGTAACAGCACTGCTACCAGAATACAAGAAACTCAAGAAAAAATTGTGGAGAACATCGGGAATATTTGGTGTTTTCATGAAAAAGAATGATTTTTTTTTAGATGATTATTTGGTCTCTTATTGATGTTTTCAGCATTCACACAAAACATAATTTTGGTGAAACAATGGAATACTTTTTACAAACAAGTAATTAAAAAGCAATTACCAAAAAGTAACTACAAGATGTTTTCAGCTATCTCTATTCACAAATCTGACCTCAAAACAGCTCTGAAAATGTTGACCGGAGTATGTTTTCATCTGTCTTCAATTATGCAAGTCGGCCACTGAAGGCAAAAGAGTCAACACTCTGTAACCAGCTTTCTGCATTCCATTACAGTACTCTGATCTTCTAAAATCAAAAAGCTGTGAGTCATTCCCAAAATCACGAGATGGGCTTAAAATTACAAGATTTCAAAAAATAGATTGGGAGAACTTTGATTCATATGTTCAAGTGTTTGTTGGGGGGGGGAGGACGTTCCTGGACTACCACAAGGATAGAAACACATTTTGTTTTTTGAGTAAGAACATGTCTAGAAATCTGGGGATTTTAAGGAATGCCAGATATCAGTGGTTTATAGTGATATCATAGGATTTTGTAGCACTCTTCAGAGCAAATTCTGCCCTGCTGAACTATGTTACACAGCTTTTGCAGTAAAATTGGCATTTATAGTTTGAAGAAGTTGAAAGTCATGGTCCAGAGTGAGGTGCTATTCGGAACAGAAGCTAACAAACCACCTGTACAGGAACTGTAATGCATACAGGAAAACATGAGATTGCCAGCATGAATACTAGGATTCCCTGAATTGGTGGAAAACTGATACACAGACCTAAACAGTCAGTGGAAATTCAAAGAACCAGACACTTCCAGTCTTCTTTCTGGATTTGAAAGGACAAAGGAAAACATTAGAATTTATTTCAGGGATGACATAAGGGAAAGCCCAAATTAAATAATTGTTTTTTGGAAGATTACTTACATTGTTCTTCAAACAACAGTGTCTCAGTCTGTTGGACATCTGCTTTCTTTCTCTGTCGACTCAGACTGACTTCTGGGATAGTAGGAAGATATCAGAAACACTCAATTCACTTGTTTGCAGCAAAGGGCCTTTAAAGAAAACAGCTTGTGGCTATCAGGGTTTTTTCCCAACTTGGATTTGAACATCTAGCTTCCTAATCCAGAAAGCAGATGTTTTAACAGTGCCTGGGAAATGAGTTTTAGCATGTTTTATGCGTTCTAAACATAATCCAACCAATAGAACTTGCTATTCAATGTTTAACCTTTTCTCTAGGATTCTTTTCTCTAGTAGATTTAGTGTTTAACACAGAACAGCTGGAGGCTGTAACGTTTTTGGCACAGAAAGACTAAAATGGAAAGTTTTTTCCAGTACAAAATTGTTTGCACTCTTTCTCCTGACAGTGCCACCTGATTCCCTCTGGAAGGATTAAATTTCTCCACATCCATCATATCCAAATAGTGCAGTGTCAGGAGACCGGCAATACCCTTAGTTTGCCCATCCATGACTGACATTTGGTACATTTTTGTCTAAGTAGAGCTGGAGGTTGACTTAAAGGTAAATTCCAGACTAGCATCTTAAGACACAAGCCCTTTTGTGCACTGACTTTTGCTCCCACTTCTAGACTCTCCATAGCCTCCTTTGGCATGTAAAGCAGTTTCAAGCAGGAGCTTGCATATTGTCACTCTGTAAAAAAATCCTTCCCAATAACCTATGTACATTCAGATCATCATCATCATCATCATCATCATCATCATCATCACCATCATTTTTAAAAATCCAGCAAAAATGCCAGGCTTGACAACAAAAATGTCAGGATCTAAAAAGTGCATCTCACAATGCTGGATCATATTACAGCCAATGTCAAAGCTAATGCATTGTTAACCTAGTAAAAGTACACTGCAATTTATCAGAGCATGTGTGCCTTGCTGGTCCTAATATTTTATTTAACCATTTTGAATCATAAAAATAAGGCACGATTTTAAACTGGTATTTAATCTATGTTAACTCTTGGAAA
>VZTA01026722.1:0-22468 GCA_013398855.1 Mohoua ochrocephala
TTTTTCTTTGAAAAACAGGCTGTGTTTGAAGACATTGAAGCCATTTTACTGATCAAGCATCACACAACTCAGTTAAAAGAAGTCGTTTGGAAAGCTATTGCAAACTCTCTCCTGAAATTAAGAAATTACTTCAAAATGCAGAAATATTAACCAGGTGTTTCTTTAAAGCAAGCTGATATGTAATATTTGCTCAATAAATAGAATCAGTTCAACCTGGCCTTGCACAGGTAACATACTTTCCTCTGTGGATAATATCTTCCATGGGTTTTTTGTAAACTTTAGCATCCTATAATGTCTTGCACTGATAATGCTATTTTTTACTTTATATTTTATTTTATGAAAAATACTCTATAATATCAATTATTATGACTTCTTCTTCTTCTTCTTCTTCTTCTTCTTCTTCTTCTTCTTCTTCTTCTTCTTCTTTCTTCTTTCTTCTTTCTTCTTCTCCTTCTTCTTTTAAAGTTTACCTTGGCAACTCATAGTCCTTTTATCTGCATTTCTTTTGATTAAAAAAATAATACTTTTTATTTCCCCTCATCCTCTTTCTCAATTAAGACTTTATGTTCTGGTGTCAGATTGTTCCATTCTATTTTAAATGCCGTATTTCCTATGAAGAAATAGTCATTTGACAACAAGTTTAGAAGAGAACTGTGTGAAGCTATAAGAGAAGACTGACAGTGGTCAAATTTCAAGCCTGAAAAGAAATAATTCTCAGTTATTTTGAAGTATAAATGCTAGCACAAAAATCTGTATTTGGTACGAACAACTGAATTTCTTACCTGTGTGTGTAAATCATCCAGTTGTCCATCAATCCAAACCTTATATGAGAGTGTTTTGAGAAGGAAGTTGGGCACATCTCTGTCTTGAGCTGGCTGAAGACTGTGGCTAGGAAAGATGTGAGACTCAGCCTTGCTTTGAGGCGCTGTGCTACTGTCGGTCCTCTTCCCACCTTGTGTGCTGCACAGCATCAAACAGCAGGATGTGCTGGCTCCCTCTCTGTCATTTCTTGTCTTACCGCAAATTACTTAAAGGTAAAATCACTACCCAGTCATTACACAGACACACTAAATACACATGTGCACTTGTCCACCCTTTTCCATTTAGTACCAGGTTTTGCTCTGTTTCTAAATCTGAGAAAATGGGGGATTTATGAATGAAAGAGAAAATGAAAAACCTCCTTCCTTTTCCCAGGATGGCTGAAATTCAGTGCGTGTTTATTTGAGATGAAGGGAAGGGATTTTCTCAGATGAAGGCAAAATGTTTTGGTGTTGCTCCAATCCCACGGCTTGAGATAAAATTATTTCTTTCGCCTTTTTTGTTCAGACATACCAGTAGCTATACCTGAAAGAGAATGAAAAAGATCCCAATATAAGCCATTTACTTAACAGTTGAACTCAATGACCATTGTGGGTCCCTTCCAACTCAGAATATTCTGTATGGTATGCAAAATGACCTACAATTGTACTTCTACCTGTTTTTAGTTTATCTTTTTTCATGCTTCTTTTACAGAAACTCTCTCTTACTGAAAATTGAAGATGATTTACCAGCACAATTATTCTGAACATAATTTGAATTTATATTGCCGACAGTTTTATTTTTGGTTGTGCAAAAATAAACTTACATCATCTGGCCCAGGATTCAAGGCTCTTTAATGTCACATGCTAACAAAAAAAGAGTTATTTCTCAGTTTGAAGTGATTTGATGGAGATTAACATGTGTCAAAATGTGCTAGTGACTTGTCTGATTCAAAATGTTTGTTCTGTACATACTGTGTTCTCTAAAGGTTTTAGATAAAAGTTGATGAGGTCTGCACTAAACTCTGCAGCTAGATGGACAGATACTTATAATTCTGCAAGAAGATCAAAAGAATAAATAATGATAATAAGGATGATAAGAACGGTAATAACAACAGTAGTTTATAGTTGGCTCCGAACAAAACCTGGGACATTTCTTCACAATTTTGTGGATTACCAGCTCTGATACCAGATTTGGACCTTCTTGTATTCTTGTCCTCATCGGCTAACACCTACCTTTTCTAATAAGACAAAGAAATACATAGACACAATCGCTTGCTCAAGCAAAATTCTGTAAGAACATATTGTAATAACATATATGTCTGAACATAATTCCTGTGTAGCCATTAAGAATTCCTTGGATACCTGTATGAGACAGATAAAAATGTAAGTACCATCTTAGAAACATATTGTAATGAGAACTGGAGAAGCAAGCTCCTTCCTTCCTTCCTTCCTTCCTTCCTTCCTTCCTTCCTTCCTTCCTTCCTTCCTTCCTTCTCTGCANTCCTTCCTTCCTTCCTTCCTTCCTTCCTTCCTTCCTTCCTTCCTTCTCTGCATTCTGAATATGATAATTAACAGACTTAGAAATAAATTTCTAATTTAATATGAATTTCCTTATTTTCCAAGTCTCTGTTAACACAAAACCCCCAGATATATCATTCTCATGAAAATATTTTAAGAGATAAAGTAATACATAAATGCATTTAGACTGAAATGCATCCATATGGATGACAACAACTGTAAAAAAGAATAGATCCACTTTTGTCAACAATCTTACAATTTCTATTCATGAATAACTTATGCTCCATTTATGCTCAATTTCTGCCTAAGTTCCACTGGAAAGTTATACAACACACCTTTTGCATATAAATTGTGCTAGAAAAAAACCCCACACATAGTCCAAAGCTGAAAAAAAAAGATATTTGGGGATATCCCAAATATTCATGAGCAGCCTGTTTCATCTGACAACTGAAAAGCTAAGTCAAGTGTGTGGTGTTCAGACTAATGACCCTGCAACGCCTTTCTCTGGACTGGCAGTTACTTCATTAGGATTTAGCAGCTATCGTAACTTGGAAGAGCAATGATAAACTAGAAAAAAGGAAAACATGCTGTTCCTTAATTGTGCTATGGCCTTCTTGTGGGAATGATAACCCCCAAAATAAAACAAATGATAACTACAAGCTTTATGGCATTAACAGTAATGCTAACTTTAAAAAAGCCAAGTTAATGTTTGTTGGCTATCATAGGAAACAGCTGAGGAAAAGAACAGAGCTGAGAAGAGGAAGAAAAGAAAGAAGAAAGAACTGCAAATAACCAAGGAGCAACCAGAACACAGATAGCAGAAAAACACTTCTGGCTAATTGTGCAGAGAGAGTGAGAGGAAGGGAAGAAAAAAGCTCCAAAAAAGAAATCAACAAATAGAAACACTTACAGACAAAATCCTAATATGCAAGTAGATATTAAAAAGATAATGCTTTCCTGTACTAAATAACAGCTACCAGCATTGCAATTCACTTCCAGAAATAGGACAGGTTTATCATGACAATAAATTGCTGCCACGCATGCAGAACTTTGGGCTGCCTTTTTCCCAAGAACTGAATGAGGTGATGTTATTCCTCATTTTGTTTATTTTTTGTATTAACTGCTTTTTGTTCACATCTAGAATATGAAGCTGTCTTATGCAATCATACTTTAACAAGATTTTTCTAACCATTCTCTGAAGTGAAAAAAGAACTTAATTTTAGGGTTTTTTTGTAGAAGAAATAATGTATGTTTGTCCGTAATCATTTTCAGAGTGAAATGAAATGTTAAAACTGCATTTCTGTCTGATATGATATAGTAAGCTGTGTTCTGCATGACACTTAATTGCATTATGTGCTTTGCAACACAAAAGTGTTAGCAATTGTTTAAATAGAAAGTGTTATCTAGTTATTTTGCAAGAAAGTAATGAGTGTATGCCAGTGAAACCTGTAGCTTTGCAGTAAAATCAATGTAATTTTTTCTAGCGCATACTTGTATTACTCATAAATGCATCATTTGGGATTGCTTAAAAGAACCTATGACTCTAATCATCTTTATCATATGTTAACAAGAAAAAACAGCAGAATCTCACATTCAGATCTTGCTCGCCTTCTTTCAGAGCAATGTCTTCAGGTTGTAAGGAAAAAAGCAAAATCACATACAAGTCTCAAAAAGCAGAAGCCAGACTAGGGAAAGTGGATGGAAACCTAAATATTAACCATCTGATTTAGAAGATTTAATGTAAAAAAAATCCATTCGACCCAAACAAAACAAACACCCCCAACCCCCAAACCAAAAATAACCACACACAAAACAAGCAAACAAACAAAAAAAAAAGCCGCACAGAGAATATTTCTGTATGTCAAGGTAATTACAAAAGTCAGGGCCGGGTGATGAAAGAGTAAAGGCAGGGCCAGCTCCAGCCTCCTGTGGTGGAGTACCAGTCCTGTGCTGCTCAGGGTAGCGGCTCACAGATGTACAGCACAGCATCACCTGCTGAAGTAGTTCTGTCTGGATATAATCCTTCATCCAAGAATGTGGAAGCCCCGTAAGGAAGCTGCAGAAGGCTCCAAGGCCAAGCTGGTCTGGGCTGAGCTTGACTGGGCTGGCAGAGATGCTCCTGGAACTCCATACTCTTTGCTGGTTATTTGCAGCTGGATATTTACAGATCTTTTTGCATAGCCCAAGCTGTATAAAGTTGCCAGATCTGCATGACTAGTAAAGAAATTGTGATGGTTTTGACTGAGATAAGAGTCAATTTTGTTCACAGTAGATACTATGGGACCGTGTCTTGGATTTGTGACGCAGATAGGGTTGATTAACAGAGGGACGTTGTCTTTTTTGCTGAGCAGCATTTCCACAGCGCCAAGGCCTTTTCTGCCTCTCCCCCCACCCCACCCCACCATCAAGGAGACTGGGGGTACACAAGGAGGTGGGAGGGGATGCAGTCAGGACAGCTGACCCCAACTGATCCAAGGATTATCTCAGACCTTATGGCATCATGCTCAGCATATAAAGCTGGGGAAAGGAGGAGGAAGGGGAGAACATTCAAAGTAACAGCATTTGTCTTCCCAAGTCACTGTTACACGTGATGGAGCCCTGCTTTCTTAGGGATGGCTGAACACCCGCCTCCCGTGGGAAGTGGTGAATTAATTCCTCACTTTGTTTTTCTTGTGTGTGAGGCTTTTACTTTACCTTTTAAACTGCCTATATCTCACCCCATGAATCTTCTCACTTTTACTCATCTGATTCTCAGCCCCATCTGACCCGCAGGAGGGAGTGAGCGGCTGTGTGGTGCTTAGTTGCTGGCTGGGGTTAAACCATGACAGAAATGCATGCTTTTTGAATATCTTGGCACTTCTTTGAAGTAAGGAT
The DNA here is from genome assembly GCA_013398855.1 of Mohoua ochrocephala. Lineage (NCBI taxonomy): Eukaryota > Metazoa > Chordata > Aves > Passeriformes > Acanthizidae > Mohoua > Mohoua ochrocephala. Next base: position 5,193 of record VZTA01026722.1, read on the forward strand.
GGTATTTTCAGACTTTTAAGAAGTCTTGTTTTTAAAGGACTGTGTCAAAACAGCTGATACTGTGATTTATTTTACTGTGTTTACTCAGAATTTTGTATATATAATAGCTGAACTTGAGTGCACATACTTTTAACCATTTTCGCCACAGTGAATCAAGGTAAAGTTTATATTACTGTAAAGATAGCCACAGGCTTGTCTCTTTCTTTTTCCTAATATCAGGTAGGCTATGTCATTTTAATATTATAAAATGATAAAATATATTCTATTTACATACAGAGAAGTCATATTTCAGCTCTAATTTAGTTTGTAGACAATGTATTTTCATTATCTATAAAAAATTCAAAGATAAAAAAGTATCAACAATACCTAAACTGTATTAACTGAACTCACACAAGTTTAAGAGTAAGCAATGTTTTAATTATGCCTATGAGGAGATGGTTTAGTTTTATGAAGCTGTATTCATTGCCATGAATATTTTCCCTAAAGCAGAGAAGTCCATTTCTCATATAGTTCGTTGTTATGTGCATTGATAAGACATGGCAAATAAAGATGCTATCTTATCTTCTACTTTTTTGCCCACACCACAGCATTTGTGAGATTTCTGATGGGAAACTCAGAATAAGGATTAACTGGAATGATAATTTCGCTCACGCTAAGGTAATATTTTCATAGTTTGAAATAAGGTTTTTAAAAAGAGATATTGCCTGGAATAGGCATAGTGGAATAAAAGCAAAAAAAAATCCCCTCCTTGCAGAGAAAAATACAAAGTAATTTTTTGCACAGTAAAAAATTCTAAATTCCTCTAAAATAATATTGTGAATTACTGCAGAAACAGCATTTAAATAACCATTTATTTGGATTGCAGTGCTGGCATTTATAAAGATTATGGACTATTGTCAAATTTATTCTTAATTTCTTTCTGCTTTGGGGACTTCGACTCTTCCAAATATACAAAAGGAAAAAAATTAAAAGCTTTACCCTCTGAAGGTATAGAAGTAAAGCATTTCAGCACTGCTAGAATTATAGGGTTTAAAAAAAAAAAAAGAAACACAGGAATCTTCAAAAGGAAAAGATAGATTTCACGGGGCATATGTTTAGCCTACTCTAGTTAAAAATGGCATTCAGCTGTAAAACATCAATATGTCAAGCACATTACTAATATAATTTTTATGACAGCATAACATATTGTGAGGACATTATCCTTTTCTGTCTTCTTCAGCCCCATTCAGCAGACTGTCCTATTCACAGATCCTCTTTCAATTGACAATTTTTTGGTGAAAAACTAAAACCTCTATACCAGTAATTTAGGTTAACTAGAATCTTTGCCTTATATTTGCAATTACCATTTGACTGTTAAGTATTCTACAAAACCACTCGTATCCCACTGTAGCCCAAATGGTAGCATTCACTACAGGGGACTTTCATGATCCTGGAATTTCTCTGTCACTGCTACCTGTAGGAATTTAGACTGCAGCATGCAGAACACAGTGGACTAATGAGAATATTTGAGATATGTATTGTATATAAGTATGACTTAGTGCAGGCAGGAAGAAATAAATCATCTAAAATTCTTTTCATTTCACTAAAAAATTTAATTGTACTTCCGTGCATGTAGCCCACCACATTTATGCAGTAATGTCAGTATTAATAACAGCAATATGTATACGTGCCTGGGTAACACAAAATTAAGTTTAACATTTTTTCCTCATCGAATTTGTGCTTCATGTCTCTCATAATTTCTTCAAATCACTCACTCATTTTCTTGTTGGCACTTCCCTGTCTTTCCAGAACGTCTTCGTATCTGAAAGTATAAAACTTCCCCATGAAAGGAAGGCAGCCAAGCCTGCCCTCTCTGTGTTTCTACAACGACAGCAGGTTTTCTTTGGTGCTCAAATGTGGTGGGCATCTGTCAGTGACAACTACTAAGGAAACAACCAAACCGGTGCCTTCACCAGATGCCGTGGTCTACCTTCCATCTCGTCTGGTTCATATAAACTGGGCAGCTCTAAGCACCCCAGCCAAATTCCACAACCTAGTTGAAAATCTCCTTTTCCACCAAGCCAGGACTCCCTTTCCATGGCATAATGAATTGGTCTGAGCAGACACCAAGCATTCATGTCTTGAGATGTCTTGAGATTGGACTCTCTCAAGCATCACTGTTCCCTCTCTTCCAGTTTTCTCTGTAACACTGCAAGGTGATGTTCATTGCCTGGTTGGGGGATTACTCCTCCCAAAACTGAATTTGGAGGTCTTCCTCTGCCCATTGGTTTCACTAAGAATTTTATCTTGCAAAAAAAGGCAGAGTGATATTTTTTCTATCTTGTCTTCGAGGTACTCTGCCAATACTGTGAGTCCATTCATGGCGAAGTGCAATAATGTTGTTAAGCAGAACAAATAATTCTACTCTAATGTTTTATTACATGCAGGCAGCATTATAGAAATATCTCTTTTGTAGAAAAGGCAGGGGGATAATGAATATTAAAGAAATGAAAATCAACAACAAGAAAAATCTACATTTTAGATTCAGCTGTCAGTTTTTACCTAGACTATTAGCAGACTGAGAAACTCAAAAATTCCTACCATCTTCCCTTTTAATTTTCATTCTTCTCTCCTCACAAACAATCATTGCTGGTAGACTTGCCAATTTCCATTTTAATGATTTTTAAAATAAATCAGAGGAAAATTTCATTTAAAACAATCTATTGTTTCATTGCTGTGGTAGGTTGACCTTGTCAGCTGCCAGATGCCCCCCCAGCTGCTCTCTCACTCCCACTCCTCGACAAGACAGAGAGAGAAAATAAGATGAGAAAACTCATGGACTGAGATAAAAACAGGCAGACAAAACAACTGCAAACCCGTGAAAAGATAATTTAATTAATCACCAATTAAAATAGATTTGGATAGTGAGAAACAAAGATAAAATCTAAAAACCTCTTCTTCCATCTTTTCTTTTTCCCATGTTCAACTTCACTCCTTCATTTCTGATTCTTCTACGTCCTCCTCTAAAGAAGAAAGAGAAGGACTAAAAAACAGACAACAAACAAGAAAAATTAAAATTATTGTCTTTATAAATTTTCATGCTTCTGAAACAATCTCAGGAGTTTTGAATGCTGGTGGTTAATTATCCTAGTAGAGTTTTATTGCTCACTTTGAGTCCATGAATTACCTTGAGTGCTGTTCCTGGGAAATGCTGCATTGTCTAGATCCCTTGGTTGGAAACCAGACACTTCCACAGTTATTTCTAAACCACATATGGTTCATAAATTTTCCAGTTCTGGCTTCAGTTTTTCTTCTTTTCCTTTGAATCCATGATAAATAATAATAAAAAAAAGTGATGTACAGGCATTATATAAAAGATACACTACACAATCTAAAATCTAATAACTGAAAGTCGCTTCCCTAGAAATTAAAGATCATGGAAAGTTTTGTCAAAATTATTGTTGTCTTGGGATAAGTTTGCTTTGAAAAATTTATTTTAAAAAAATCAAAACATTTATTAGGAGCTTCTCATTTTCCTTTCACAGGGAGATAATAGGGAAATATTGAATCAATTAAATCTTTATATACAAATATATTGATTTCACAACTACTGCACCACAGCCAGTGTCTGATAGCAGAAAAATATCCTATGTGAATTAAAACAAACTTTGTATTTAACATTAGAACTTTTCTGCTCAATATTTCAACACATTAATTCAAGTTCCTCAAACTGGCAGCTATTCAAGTACCTCAAATCTATTAAAAAACTAATAAACTTGTCATGAAACATTAAATTGAGAAGTGATGTAAATGTATGACACACCACTTATTTTCAGAAAGAACCGATGGAAATTAAAAATAGGTAAATCCTTAGCAAAAGAAAGTATATAGAAAATGTTTGTAGAATTTCAGTATTGGATTTTCCTAGTCCTTTATTTATTGCTCAAATTAATAATTAAACTCAATAACTTCAGCAGAAGTTCGATTTCACAGTTGTGGTTTAGGAATGGTATTCTCCAATTTGGTGTTCCCATTGAAACGCCCCAAACCAAATACTGCTTGTTCACTTCCCCCTGCTCCTCCCCTTTCCTTGCCACAGGATGGAGAGAAGAATTGGAGGCACAAAAGGTAAAGATCTTGGGTTGAGACAAGAACAATTTTCTGGAAACTACAATGAGATAAGAAAATGAACACCAACAACAGTAATGACAGAGTGTAGGAGAAAAGAAATGATATTACCCACTCCACAGAAACCCTTGACAATACCTGACAATTCCGGCTGCTCTGCTGCCCTGACCAGGAAGCAAGCCTTGTCTGTCCCCACAGAATGATATGAGGTGGTATAAAATAACCTCCAGGTCCTACACATGCCTTGCCTACAGCAAGAATCAACCCTGTCCTGGCTGGATCCAGGGCAACAGTCTTCCTACGTGTCTGTACTCTCCCTAGCTAAATGAACTTTTGCTTTTTGGTGGAACTGTCAGGTGTATCACAAAGCCAGGAATAAAACTCACAACAGCTAATACTGAAAGTAGATATGGACATAATTAGATAACAAAGTAGATGTTCATCTCCCTTCATCCCTTCATCCAAGTTATATTTCATTTCTACAGACATCCTGTGCATGAGCTAAAAGATTACAAATATCAAGGCTACCACACGTGGCTGAGAGAGTTGGGGCTGTGCAGCCTAGACAAGAGAAGACACTGGGAAGGCCTTATAGCAGCTGTCCAGTACCTAAAGGGGGCTACAGGAGAGCTGGAGAGGGACTTTTTACAAGGGCATGTAGCGATAAGACAGGAAGGAATGGCTTCAAACTCAAAGACTGTAGATTTAAATTAGATATTAGGAAGAAACTCTTCACTGTGAGTGAGGTGAGGCACTGCCACAGGTTGCCCAGAGAAGTTGTGGATGCCCCAAACATAGAAGTGTTTGAAGTCAGATTGGACAGGGCTTTGAGGAACCTGTTCTAGTGATAGATGTCCCTGCTGATGGTAAGGGAGCTGGAACAAGATGATCTTTAAGGTTCCTTCCAATCCAGACCATTCTATGATTTTGTGATTCTATTATTTCATTACAGTTCATATGTAGTTGAATTCAAACTGGAGATACAGAGAGAATGGAATAGAGAGCTGAGGGGACAGTGCATTCTGGAGTTCATACATTTCTAAAGAGTTTAAAAGCAAAGACATGTCTAAATTCACTAGGAACAGGTTCTTGGGGATTAAAAAATAAATGCCACAGCACCTCTCATTCAGCTCTGTGTGAGGAGAGAGGGGTGCTACTGCATCCTCAGGCAAAGGAAGACCCCTGTAATATTTTTTTGTCTAAATCTTTGAAATCAATAAATGCTAAATAAGAAAAATCAACAAAAACTCTGGACTGTATTCTAAGAGGCTGCATAGTACATGTGCTTTACAGAATAAAAATTAAATCTATTTAAAGAATTCACATTAAAATTATAGAAAATAGATAACTTTTGTAATTCCTCTGTACACTTCCTTCTCTCATGGCATTAAAAAAGGTACCTTAAAATATGATCATTGAGCAAAAAATAGAGATTCTAACTCGGAAATGTCATCAGCTCTGCGTGTCCTGTCCATACAAAGCATGGCTACTGTCGACAGTATATTTTTTATTGTATAGATAAATTTCCTAGACAACTGATGCTGTTCTTGTTGTTACATGTCTATCAATTCACTGACAACCCTGGACTGTTCTAAAAGACAGTGTAATCCTTTTTTCTTCCATTTTCATACATTTTTTCAGTATTTAGCAACAGATACTATGAAAGAAAGGAATAATTTAATAATGTCTCAAAGAAGGCAAAAGAAGAAGCTCGCAATGTACCTTTAAGATTTAGTGTTTAATGGAAGATGCCATTTATATTTTTATTTTCGCTTCTTCTTTTCAAAAAGGTGATTTGTGTTTCTGTTTGGCAAAGTCTCACTCCATATGTTTACCCTTGTTACTGGAACACTGGATGAGTTTTCTTGGTGAATAAGGATGGATACTGCTCTTAGTTGTGTGTAGAAGCAAAGGTAGAAACTTTTTAAAGTTTTTGGCGCTTCTGAAAGCAGAGGAAATCTATTCCTCTAATAAAGGAATAGTTCAATTTTGAGAGTTACAATATTGTTACACATTTATTCATGAGAGAAATGATAACATGATCTAAGCAAGTTTCTAAAACATTGACATTTTTATGTCAAGAGGTGGGCAGCGTTGCTTGTAATTGGAAACACTTGAGGTAGGTTTAATTTAGAAATGTGGTTCTGTTGATAGACATTTTACACTTTCGGAAAATTATCATGTTTGTATTTGCTAAATAAGATGTAAAAAGCTTAAAAAGTGGGATAATCATATGTGCATATTATACCAAACATTTCATAATATCCCTGTAAGCTGTGGAAAATGTAGTATTGATTCCAGCAATATATTTCATTCAGATATTAATATGATTCAGTGCATGCCAAAGCAAGATTGTAGCTGAAGATACAGTGAACTATCCAGAAGTTATTTAGGTGGTGACAGAAAGAATATCTTGCTGACTGTGTATCACTTATTCAATGTGCTCTGGTATTCGATGGGAAAACTAACCCATCTGTATGAATTCCCTAGTGCAGAAATCAGGATATCAATTCATTTTCTTTGTGTTTGTTTTTCTCTCTCTGGGAGAAACAGTCTCACAAGCTCCGCTTCCTATCTGTAAATATAAAATTTTGAACAGGGCCCTGACTTAACACAGTTTCTGTGAAAACCAGTCATGTCCTATTAATTATGTTGGTTTGCACTGAAGACATACTTTGAACTCTATTTTTCTTTCTTTCCCTTTCATCTGTGGCAATGATAATTCATTAAATCCTATCCACTGAATTAAACAAAATACCTCTAAGTTTGATAACTCAAGTACCTGAAACACAGCATAGGTTAATGCATAGGTAATTTTTTTTTTCCTAGCAGTGTACTATTGAATGCAAATATTTACCTATGAGTCTGCAAAAAGTCAGAGCAGAAAAGGTGACAGTCCAATGTATATCGATATTTTTTCATTTTTTACTACTAAAACTGAAGGCATTCATTACTGTTATGGCAGTGCAAGATATGCAAATCACTTGCAATTGCTTTGTGACAGATGGCAGAAATATTTTATATGGTTTTTAAGTCCAATATATGTTGTTAAGAGATTGGAGGTGGGCCAGGAAGGGGGAAAGCTGCTTGTTTGTCTTGAAATAGCTTCTTCACTTTGGGTTGGTAGGGGCTCTTTGGAAGGAAAAGGAAACAGCTTTGTCTCTGAAATCTTTTGATAATGACAAGGCTTGGAGAACCTGGGAGTGGATGTCTGGCAGCACAAATGCCCGCTGAAAGATCCTGCAATTTCCCAGAGACACTCCTATGGCACTGAATTAATTCATCTGTGAAGACACCTCTGAGGTGAGAGAGGGCAGAAAACTTTTTGCAAGGGCACTTGGTGAAGAGCACCTAACTCAGAAAGGCCCTAGAAGGTATTGGTCTGTTATGTCTGGAGTAAAATATTTCTTCTTCAGGAACGAGGAGCTTCCTTTGTTCTCCAATGTTCAAACCTTTCTCGCCAACAGATTGGCATTATCTGTGTGTAAAGTCTTACCCTGGGCTTCTATATTATTTTAGTATTTCAGACACATGGTGGTGTGAGAGATAATAAACCTTCAGCCTCTCAGTCACTTGTGATGTTTCCACTTTAAAGAAAAAAAAAATGGCACAAGGGACAGGGGAGCAGTTACAGTCAAAAGATCTTCTGGACTTGGGCTGCAGACACAGAATTCCAGACTTCTTCTTTATATTAGTGACAATATTTGGGAAAAACAACAGATAAACACATCACAGTAGCCATGAAACAAAACCTTTAGTGCAGACAAAAATATGGCCTCATTCTGTTTTTATCCACAGGAGAATTTGTGCTAATGTAATTATAATCTTTTATCTGGGGAGGATAACCAAACCTATTTATCTCTCTTTGCGGATTTAACTGCTTCCATACAAATGTGTTTGAAGAACATGTCTTCAGACTCGAGAATCTTTATAAATGTGCCATATACTTAATAGGGAAGAAAAAATAAAATCAGCAATGGGAATTTCAGGTTTCAAATATAGCAACTGCTTTAACTTGGAGGAGGTAAACCTCACTGGGAAAACACAGAAGAAATTTTCCAAATAGACATCCTTAACTCTTGTACAAAACTGTTTCTCTTTTAGGAAATTGCCTCAGCAAATAGTGCTGGAGAAAACATAGTTTTGCTACAGGGCAAAAAAGAGTTGCAAACTGAATCAAAAGAATAATTTTGCAACTTCATGGACTAAAGCATTAAGAAGGAAAAAAAAATTGGGATGACAACTACACTAGATACTTTCATGTTTAAGAAGGAAAATTATTCTTAACAGAGATGCCAATTCAAAGCCTTGGCAATCCATTAGATTACTTAAGTCCTCAGCAGAAGGCTTGTGCACAATCTTACTGATCTCATACTATTTATTTTCTTAAATAAACTGGGAAGTTAATGGTTTTCATATACATGGAATTGTTCTAAGAGAAATTAAAACAATGGGGTTTTTGTTTCTTTGGTGTTTTATGATTTTCTGTTACTAATTTTCAGGAAAGGTTAACCCTTTCTGATCTAATTAATTATAAATCTTTTCTGCTCTAATTAATTATAAAAATCATCAAAGATAATAATTTTGAAGTTTTATTGTGCTCACTATCTTCATATAAATTCAATATCAATAATATGATCATAAGCTCTAACATTTGCAACATGTAAGAATTGTTTTATAATTTATTATATTGCTTCCCTGTACAGACAGAGAATGTAAATTTACAAATGCTGTAGCACTTTTTGGTACTGGAAACACATTAATTTTTCTCATGCTTGCAGTGTGTTTGTGCAGTTATAGTTGGGTTTGTCAAAGTTTTCATCATAATCCATGTTTTCAGGGATTTATAACTAGTATACCAAATTGCTGCGGTCTTGAATTTCACACAGGCTACACAGTCTTAGTGAGGGAGAGATATTGATTTTATCTTTTTGATATTGTTTTAGGTATTATAGACATATTTGACAGTAACATAATGCAGGTATATAACAAACTCCAGTTTAAAAAATTCCTATAGTTGTTCAGAGCAATGGAGAATTACCACCCTTTATTTTGACATAACCTGTAATGAAGTGAGCTTTTCGAGGCATGCAGAGAATTTACTGTCCAGGGCAATGGAGACCTGTTTGTCTGGGATGATTGGAAGAAAAGGGTGAAAAAACTGGAGTCACAAATGCTCAGCAGGGAAAGGAAGGGCCTGGAATTTGCAAGTTGAAATTGCCTGCTGGAGGTTAACCCATGGGTACTGTCCAAAAGGGCGGCAAAAGCACTATCCAGAGTTAGTGAAAGACTCAGATGAAACATCGAGAGTCACTTAAGAAGCCAGGAACGTGATCGATGCAGGCCATTGCCATAGGTCATAAACAGGTCGATAGCAGTTGTGGCCACAAGATTGAGGCAGAACATGGTATTCTGTCTTCTAAAACACATTTGGATGGCGAGAACAGTTTCAGTTTTTATGGCTGAAGTGTCATTGGAATTTCTGTGCCTAGATGAAAGAATTTTGGAAGGATTTCCTTGCCATTTTTCCTAGATTTTTAATCTGTTTTTATCCAAGTGTAACCTTGCCTTAATAAAGTCTTTTAATAGTGCTATTCTGTAGGATCCACTAACATCTACCAGTATATGCTAAAATTTATTAATCATCATTCAATGATATTTTATGGTGAATCTTTGTTCTTTTAAGTTCATAAATTGCCTTAGTTTCAAAGAGGTTGCACTCATTAAAAAAAAAAAAAAAAAAAGTGGGGTGGGAAAATGTAGTTTAACTCATAAAAAAGACTCAGGTTTCAAAAATCCCTTAACTTCTACCAAAACTCAAACAAATTTCTCTTTCCACCAAAGCTCTTTGTTCTACTTAAGAAATTGCCATTGTAACTCAACACAGTGTAGGTCATTGGACTCTAATGAAGTCTACTTTCTTCTTTCTGTTTTGTTTTGGTTTTGTTTTGGGAGTTTATTTTTTATTTATTTATTTATTGCATTTATTTTGGATGTTAATTCAATTTCTTTAACAGTTCTTTTGGGTCAAATAAGAGTTATGTTTTGTTCTCTTCTTCACTTGATGTTTAGTGATTTTTTTTTTGAGCTTTCGGTATTGCCTCTGCCAACACCACAGCCAGCATTCAAATGTATGCGTGTGCCAGGGACACAGTTCATAGTTTTATGGATCAATAACACCCTTCCACCTCAGACATGGTAAAACTTCGATGTCATTTAAATAACTAAATAGATTTTTTTAATCCAAAATTTTTCTCAGTGAGAAGAAAGACACTTCTAGGCTGCACCACATGTGTTGTGCAACCACTATAATAAGTTTCCATGTCCAGTAAACCAAATACATTGAGATTTCCTGTGTATAAATCAAACTAATCTGCAGGCACAATTGATCAATCCTGCCTGCCTGGGATGTTTCACAGTCAGCTGTAGTCTGGTTGCATTCTCTAACTTCATTAGCAGGAATTTTTCAGTGGCATCTCATGTACACATGCAGTAAGTCAGATCTCAGTGAGGCACTTTGCAGTGGTGAGATCACTGTCTGGGGATAAAGTGAGAGGAGGTTGAACAGGGAAAAAAATTCCATTGACACAGACTTTATGGTTTAACTAAAGCAACAGACTATTGAGAGAAACCTTAATTACCTATCAAATAGTTCAAATGCTCAAACAAGACCAAGGGAGCTGCTGCCATCGTAATGATGCCCAGCTAAATACCACGAGCATTTGCGCTGAACTGGCATTTGCAGAGCAATTGTGAGACCGCGAGTGAAAAGAGCGTTGTACTTTTTAAAGCACAGCCATTTCTGTACAAAGAACTGTTATCTGATTAAATTTAGGAATATTGACAGGCTGTCCTCAATGAATTAGTTTAGAAATGTGTGTGGCTCACTTTATTTAAGGCACTTTGTCTTAGATCTTTGGCAGTCTGGTACAAAGGGAACCTTAAAAGCAGCTTCAGATGACTAGGAAGGCTCCTTTTAAACAGGTGTTATTCAAAATGCCTTAAATTTTGTTAAGGGTTTCCGCGCTCTAATTAGATGACTGAGTTGTGATACAGACTGCTCTCCAAGTTGAAAGCTTATTCATGTAACAACATAATTGGAAATTTTAGCATAAATATACTGGAGGAACTTATATTTCTGGGTTTATAAATCTGTGGATTTGAGAGACTAAAAAGGAAATTAAAGGAGCTATTGCTTTCTTCCTTTGTCGATGTATAAGTGTTCAGGTGACTGAAATATGGCAGCATAACGGGGGAGGAAGTCAAACTGATTCCTGCCAACTACAGTAGGTAGTATAGAAGTGAAAAAGTACTGAAAGAGATCTATTTATTTCCCTTAATTATCCATCTGGTGGTAAAATTCTACTGTTTTATTTTTGCTAATTTAAAAATGGTTTGCATGCGATGAAAGTCTCAGGATTGTCATCACTTTTTCACATCTTTATATGTACTTGAATGTATTTTAATATGCACTTGAATCTATTTAAAATATTTAATTTGTTCTCTGGCAAAATGCACGTGGGGTTTTTTTCTCTCATTCTCTGTCCAGCTAAGTCTAAGGCCATATTTCAGTCACCTGAATCTGTCATCTTAACTTTTAAGATCTATTCATTGAAACGATTAGAAATAAACAAGTGATATGATTGTGACATAAATCGTCATTCAATTAACCTATTATGATTCTGAGGAAATATTTTTAACATTTCGTTCTTTATCACAGTTAGCTGCTTATCCATGAACTCACAATTCTGGAGGAGGGAAGTATTTGTTTTTCTAAATAAAATCTGGTTCACTAAAATAGAGGCAAGTTTGCATTTGCCTTCTGGTTTGTATCTGGAATACATAATTTTAGTATTTTCTACTTTGCTGTTGAAAAAGAGGCACTTGAGATTTTTAAATTTTAATTGTGTTTTTCAGGTTGACAGTATATGTAATACAAATGAACAGTGAAATGCTGTTCAAAAAATCTCTATCAATTCAAATACATTTGTTTAAAAGTAATACATACTCAAAATTGAGATACTTAGTTCTTAAGCAAATAAAAATAATAATTTTAAATTCTACCCTTTTTTTTCTCTTTACCATGCACACATGGTTTCTATTGTAAAATAAAAGTAAAATAAAGTAAAAAAAGTAAAATAAAGACAAACTATGGAAAGCTTAATTAACTCACTATGTGAAGAACTACAAATACATGGCAATAATTTAAAAAAGAAATATTTGCATTCACTGTTTTGTTGCAATTTCATAATTTCATTAATTTAAAGTAGATATAGATAAAAAGCAATTACTTATTTATTTTTAATAACACTTCAAGCAAGGGAAAACACATCTTTTGCATTACTGTCTTTGAAAAAGCCCCCAAAATTAAAAATACTGGAGCTTTTCTTTCTGTAAGATCTCATTCAGTTCAGCTCTTGGCCTCGTGCTGTGAAGTACTTTTATCAATGACCAAAAAGAAATCATATAATCTTTACTGATGAAATTTGTAAATGGTTTGAAAATTGAGAGAGTAGTAAATAATATAGAGGATATATTACTCTACAAAGTTATCTGGATCATTTGACAAGCTGAACATAATCAAACAATATCTGGTTCAATATAGCAGAAAGGGAATGCGTTTAGATCCAAATAAATTAAATTGCATTTACAAGGTGAAACACTCCAGCCTGGAAAACAGTGACACCTAGCAAGAGCTGTGCTAAGCTCTAGTCTACCTAAGCTGGAGATGAATCCTGGAAACTCAGTCTGAGTAGAATCAATCTTTAAATGAACACATCATCAAGTCACAACACCTGCTTTTCAATTCTGCCTTATATTCAGACACAGAAGCTGTAGAGCACTTTTATGGGCAGAGAGAGAGACCTAGTTTTCACGTAATAGCCTTCTCACTGGAATGCTCACCCAGAACTGCAAACTTTATTTGAGGATCTTTTTATTCCAAGGGGGATTGAAGCTGTGGGCCTGACCAAGGGGCTATGAAGCATCTCAGGTGCAACTGAAAGTCACGAGCAAAGAATGAGATTTGAAATAATATCAGACAAGATTATCATTGCTGAAAATTAAAGAATTAGTTTTCTGGTTCCAGATCTCATGATTGGCTCTGATTTTTGTACAAGATATGAAATGCATTGAATTTTCAGACAATAAATTTTTAAATCCAGTGCTTAAACTCATAGAATAAAGTTGGGTGCTTTCCTGTGTTCTTCCTATCTGGCACATGGGTGAAATGGTCAAGAGCATAAAGGTCATGCTTTTTATTTCTTTGACCTTGCTAGTGAAATGGAAGGACTTGAGAAGGAATGAACAGATTCTGGGGGTCAAAATCAGTTTGTTGGACTGGTGTTGATAGCAGGAAATGGCTTTCACAATCATGGATCCCTCTCTGAGTATCAAGGACTGCTTAGAATAGGTGAGATTCAGTTGGCAAACGTGTAAAGGGTCTTCCAAACTAACAACCACACAGCAAGAGGGAGAAGGGTTAGTGATCAGTGTTTGCCTCCTCCTTAGACAAAGAAATGTGTACTGGCTTTAGAAAAGTACAGATTCTGGAAAGTGTGCTGGTCCTGCTACACAGAAAATTTCACTAGATAACAAACTGCCGCCTTCTCTCGTTGGAAGTTGCTCATTCTATAAATTTTTCCCTGTGGTTTTCTAAGGCAGCTTCAGAAACAGAAGTTGTTTGAATTAATTTGAAAAACGAACTTGAATGAACTCGTTTTGGCAAACTTTGCCTCTATGTGTGTGGGAGTTGGAGTTTTCCAGAGAACAGCAATCCCAGAGTGAACATTTACCACAGAGGCACATTAAAAGACCTCTCTTTCACTGTAAAGAAGCATGAATAGCTATGAAATGTTTTAAATAGCTTAATTATATTAAATATTTTCTAGCAAAACAGTCTTTAATAAAATTTTTTAAAAAGCAGATCACTGCTTTACAAACTGCGTATAATCTAACAGACATCAAAGACATTTTGAATTTTTTTTAAAATGTGATGAGTCCATTATTAAATTATTTGAAAGAGGAAGCTTGGAGGTTTGGCATTACCTAGCCTCCAAATCAACCTTCTGGTTGAATTCCAATAGATTAATTCCATCCTTACATTTTATTATAAACTTTTCACAGGGGTAATCAGGACCTAGAATGGCATCATTCATTTAAACAGAACCAATTCAACACCACTGTTGGTAAAATGAAATTTGGAAAATTTAGATATTATATTTGAAAAATATAAAGTTGTGATTTCAGGTTGAAAATGATCATTTATTTTATCAGTCAGCGCTCTATGTCAATGAAGATCAGATTGATAGTATTATTCCCGGGTTTTTTGACTCTCTGAAAAAAAGAAAAAAAAAATTCCTCTTCTATTCTGTTTTGCAGTGTTTGCTTACTTGTGAGGTAAATAAAAAACTAAAAGACAATAAACTTTCCCGTTATACATCAGACACAGAAGTGCGTAAACCATTCACTATTACTTACCAGAAAGTACATTAAATCTCCTTTTTCCTATCCAAGACTTAGGCTTATTATGTCATACAGTAGTGATAAAATATTTTATGAGGCTTTCGGAGTAAAAACTTATGGCTGTTGCTGCAATTAACATTGATTATGCTATACATTGTGTAGATTTATATAAAGATGATTATCTAAATACTGAGATTTATATTACTATGATTTATTTTTAAATAATATTGCAATGATTTTCAGCTCTGTAAACCAGTGAATCGCCATAGCTTTTAGTAAAACTTGATTTTTTCTGCCTAAGACTCTGTCTTTATTCTCTGTGTAAGTGCATAAGGTTCCTCTTTTAAAAAAAACCCAAATAATGCATCATACTGTATTTTTTATGTTCTAACCTTCATAATTTTTCATGGTTTTCTATTGCTTCCTTTTTCTATATAACACCATTTAAAAAAAAAAATTAAACACTTCCCCACCAAAATAAATTTTAGGTAGTTTGCTTTTGTGAGAATTAGACAGTAAATTATAAATATCATTAAAATTTTTATAATATTATAAAAAGATAAAAATATTATTAATATTTTAGACAAACCTAATTTATTTTTTATAGCCATGACTAGCTATCTATATACAAGGCAAACTGTTCACATTAAAATTAGATGCCATACTCCCCCTGACTGTGCCACACTCTTTCAGATTGAAATATTAAGTACCTGGCCACACCTTTTTTTTTTTTTTCCTACCAAAATAAAATTTTTAAAAGCCATAACAGTTCAGATTTTACTTCTGTATTTCTTATTTTCTTTTGCTATTTTTTACCTGAATTTTCTTGATGTTTTGAATACTTGTATTTGCCTAGGTACATATTAGTAAGATCACAATATTTTGATGCTGATTGGACCTTAGCACAGGTCCATTGGATAGATATTAATAAGAACTATGCAGGTAACGAAAGGTAGCAGTGCTTTTAAGTTAGCTCTGAAACAAGGTGGTCATTTTGCTACAATTTCTGCAAATGTTTAAATAAAATAAATGCACGCCACAAATTTAAAAACCATGAAAGTTAAAATCCATTCTTCCCGCAAACAGTACTTGTTTAGAAATATGGTTACCTTGAAATGAATCTTGGTTAGCTTATTTTTACACCTCAGGGTCAAATAGTGTTTGAAGATGGGGGCTATGAGAGACTGCAGAGAAAGTAGTGACATGCAAACTTCCACACTTGTGCGCTTTGTTTAAACAGATTTTTTCTACAGCTAGCCTACAATTTCTGTGAATTAAGGCATGAAATGGCCAAAGACACAGAGATCAGGCTGTTAATATACCATGGTAAATTCTGTAGAATAGGTATTAGAACTATCAGTCGTGTTTTGATCTTTGTATTTTTATTAGAAAAATTACACTATGTGGAATCACTATACCTGATTGGAATTCAACTAATAATTTAGGCCAAAATATTAGCAGTAATGGAGTTCAGGATTTCAAAACATGCTGATGTACCTTATTTCCAAAATTCTCTAACAAAGAGTGTAGAAACTCCATTTTATTTACCTTACAAAAATGTCAGGGTTCTGTTTGCTTTAAATAGTTTTAATTTTCAGGTTCACTTACACTTGAGCAAAAATATCCAAAACTGAGAAAAAGGAGTACAAAAATTAAACAAACTCTTTTATATTGAGTAAGAGATGTTTAAAATACCTGTTCTTGCATTTCTTTCTGTTTGTTTATGGTCCAAACCCTGATACTACTTCAGTTCTCCTGGCCATTTTCTTTATTTTACAGGTCTCCAATATAGCCTGAACAGTGAATTTAAAATTAATCCATTGTTTACATCACTCTATCCTGGAAACCAAACATTCAGTCTTGTTGCTTGTCATGAATGTTTATTACATGCTGTTTTCTTTCCTACAGTCATATTGCATTTCATTTCCAAAGATTTATAGGAAGATTTCTTTTTTAAGTATTCACAAATACTGCAGTTGTAATCACACCTGATTAGTTAGTTGAGTGCCAACTACTTTATGTGGGAACAACTGTATAATGTGAGAGCAATTATGTGATTAGTTTATTTCTTCTAAGCTTAAGCATTATCAAGAGACGGAAAACTGCAGGTTATGGGGTAATTTTTTTTCGGCAACTTTCTATGTTGCCACCATGTGATATTAACTATTTTACCATGTTGTTAAGCAATTGTGCTGGATTCTGAAATAGGAGCCAATTTTTTTGGAATGACATAATTTCTTTTCTTGATGTGTGCTGGCCCTGTGGAATATCTTATGGCTGTCTGTGCTGCAAGTGGTGCAGAGCTTTCTCAGTATATCAGAGAAAGAGTTAGCTGTAGACCTATAATGAGTATAGTCATTTTAGCAGAGCTGCAGCAAGCCAATTCCTCCTATCTTTGAGATAATTTCTTATGGTGCTGTATAAGGCTGACACTTCAATGCTGTTTCAGGATCTGAGCTAGCATCTCCCTATGACAGCGTGTCACTTCAGATAGAGGTTTAGGCTGGCTGAGAGCTGGTTAGGGGATTTCCTACACTGTGTTACATTACACAGTGTATTCATGACCATCAGTTTCATTAATATTTTATTTTGGCAGTATGAATACTGATACCCACTGGTGTCAGTGGAAGTTTTGGTAAAGACTTGAAAACATATTATTATTTGTTTTAAGATCCTATAAAATATTCCTTCTTTTTTTTTTTTTT
>VZTA01026723.1:0-16046 GCA_013398855.1 Mohoua ochrocephala
AACATTTTAACACTATGTTATCAACTTGACCACACTTCCTCAATTCAGTTCCCTTAAGGCAAAACTCCCTTCCTGCTTGTGCCTTCACATCTGGATAATGAATTTACTTCCATGTTAATAGAAGGAAAAACCCCAGTAAAGAGTGCTGTGTTTCTGTCTGTTTCTAAAGGGGAATGAAAACATGAAAGGCTTCATTTGTCCCCCAGTTTAGTTTGTACAGTCCCTGCTGGATAAGCAGTCTTGGGGAAAAATGAAGCTGTGGGTTGCCAGGGTTGTACTGCCTGAAGTCATGTTTCTCTCTGAAACAGATCTGTTCTGTGTTGCACAACTGACAAGGCTTCAACTGCAAAATGTTAGCAGTAGTGAGGAATATCCATGGTGCATCGATAAATGAGTATTCTGAGGGACTGGCCTGGAGCCTGCCAGCATCTGGCTGTGCCTCATGGAAGAAAAACACCTCTAGGGAAGACTGAAAGTCAGTGTTGGAGGAACTGGTGTGAGTCCTCAGAGAGCACCAGTTATATGACATGGAGTCGGAAAAATTAATAAAACTGTGCCCTAGGCAAGAGTCAGACCTTGGTATGAAAGAGTCAGTTGAGAACAAGTAGAATTCGTTTGGATAAATAGCTTCAAGTCATCTTTGTGTTGCGCGGGAAAGAGAAGCTATGCTCAGGTAAGGAAGCCCTTGGCTGCAAACCCAAAAAACCCACTGATGTTTCAGAAATGGTGTTGCCATCTGCAAGATCCTTTTGTGCCATGAGCAGAAATTGTTCCATGGCTGGAATGGAGACCTCAACACCAGCGTGGTCCAGTTGGGATGGCCGGGGGTGAGCACAGCAGAGAGGGAAACACAGAGCTGCAAAGGGAATTTCTCCTCGGATTTATTGCCTTGCCTCAAGCAGTGGAAGCAATGAGCCTTGCTGCAGAGTGTCTGTAGGGGAACTGCACTGGAGGCGACTCACAACTGCCCTGCACTCACCTGATTCCCCATCTGCAGTGAGGTTAACACCTTCTACCTCCTCAGTGTGCAGGAAATGTAATAAAGTCACAGGCTTGTGATTAAATGTCCATTTTGGAGAAGGAAAAGGGGTTCAAAATCTCCAGATTCCTGGTCTGATGCAATCTGTACAGCAGCGGAGCAGAAGACAGACCCAGTGGTGTCAAAAGGTCAGATGTCCATACCATTAAACCCCATGTACATTTATCCTTTGGAACACACACATGGAGGCTGGTCCTTCCTTTCCAGCTGGAAGCAGTAATGATAACTCAGGCCAGTGTGAAAGTCCCGTGTCACAGGACTGTCATGTGAGATAGCACAATAATAAGCACAAATTCCCCAGTCTCTCGTGCCAGGGCTGAAATAATTTCCTCTGAGAATAATATCTGCATCATAAATCAACCTTGTTATAAATGGCCGAATTAAGAGCAGTAGAGTAACGTGCAAAGTCTGGATCATACAAGGAAGGAGGAAGGAGGTAACTTTTCATTGTTAATAATTTCTTTTCCATCTCCACTGACCCATCTGTGTATACTCTTCTCTGGTTTGCAAAGGGCAGCAGACTGCAGCATGTGAACACTCTGTTTCAGCCTCATGAGATCTTGCAAACTTCTCCTCTGCTGTCTGTGATGCTGTGATTGCCTTCTACTGCCTGCTCCTGCTTAATTTTGAAGACTTCAATTCCCGCTAGCAGGTTTGCTTGGGGCTGCTGAGCAGCACACTTGGCTTTTTGCTAGCCTGCAGTAGGACCTGCAAGGGAGTAGGGGTGTAAAATCTCCTGGGTTTTATGTTGGGAGAAATTGTTTAACAACTTATTTCACAACAAGCTCCTGGGGTTGTGGCTTTGGCTTCTGAGCTGTTGCTGGGAGGTCTGTAGTGCTGGGACTAGGACTGAATAGCAGGGATGACAGGATTAAAACTCTGTATGGGGTCTTGAGCTGGTTTTCCTGGCTTGCTATCTGAGCAGTGCTCCCTCCCCTCAGCGAGCAATCTGCTCCCTAGATTTTACCAGATGTGTCTGGAAAAGGTGTCTCCTACCATGTTTGTTGCCTTTTGGATTTTGTTGTTCTCTGGGTGACATCTGGATTTAAATTCCTCAGAAAGCATAGGAGCTGCACTGAGAGACCAAGGAACATGTCAGGTAGGTCACTGTCTTTTGAATTTTCAGTTGTGCTCTTTGCTTTAGGGCAATAACACAACTGTTTGTGTCTGCATAAGTAGACTTGCTCTGCAATTCCTTTAGTTCAGTTTTGAGACAGGAATACCCAAATCCATAGAATCTGCTTCTAGAAAGAAGGTGACTGAGGAGGCAGTGAAGTACCTGTCAGGCACACTGACCTAGGAGCAAGTTGGAGCACTTGGTAACTATCTTGGTGGCTATTTTCCCCTCAGAACCCCGAAGTTGTTTGTGCTTTAGCACAACTGGAATACAGGAAGGGCAGCATGCTCCAGATCACACTGAGCGACCACCTGGGAGCTGGGATGTGCTGTTTGGTGATCTTGGCTTTTAGGCTTGTAGACCTCTTGCATGCCGTAGACTCAAAACATGAACATACCATAAGCAAATATACAAATTTTCCAGGCTGCCAACCCCTCACTGTCCAATAAATGGTCCCAAGGGAAATTGTAGCTGATTATTTCCATGGTCTGGACTGGCAGAAGGGAATAAGACTAAAATAAGTGGCCCGGGCTGGCGTAGCCAAGTCTGGAGTACGGCAGAGCTGTTGCTGCTGTTCCTCTTCTGAGTCACGCTCTTTGCCTGATGAAAGACAGATGGGGAAAGCTTGACAGCTTAAAGCTTATTTTGCCCTTCTCGAGCATTTCCCCTTGCAAAAGGGAGATCTCATCCCGCTGCTGCAGGCAGCACTGTGTTTGCCTGGCCTCTGGCAGGGCAGGGATGTGTAGAGAAGCAGTGATTTTTAGCTGGCAGAAGGTGAATGAATCCCTTTGTGCTGGGGTTGAAAGGTTTGCAGCACTGGTTTCTCAGACCTGTGAATCTTTCGGTGAGATCCAGTCTCCTACAGAAACCAGGCGGCGGGGTTCTAAAAACAAATAAATCTGAAGTTGGGGTATCAGTCATTTGGAGCTGCCTCCTCCTGTGCCCCATATCTTGCCCCACATTGTAGAGGCCTCTGCTTTGGAGAATGGAAATAATTTGCTCGTTGCTCTTTGTCCTACAGACAGCTCACTTCAAGCTGGAAGTGCCTCACTTCCAGCTGGAAGTGCTTGCAATTATGGTCCCAAATGTGCAAGCCCAACTTTCTAAGAGATTGAAAAATGACCTCTAGGCCAGTTTTGTGTGAGACATCACTACGTTAGCAGTTTTTATGAGCTGAGGCAGCTCGTGGCAGCGATACTCTTGTATTTGGGTCATTCCTGTGTTTGTTAGCTGGGGTTCAGCTTTGTTGTGGCTGCATGTACCACATCCAGTCAGGGGACGGTGGTAAAGCAAAGAGAACAACACGTGCTCTTAACTAAACCTTGTCTATGCAGTTCAGAATACCACAAATAGATGGAGGAGGATTAGGCTGGTTGCAAATATTCCTCAGTGGTGACTTTTCCAAGGAGTGCTCAAATTAGGCTATTGACTGTCACAGGCTCTAAGAAAAAGTAGAGAGATTAAATTTTCCTCCTGTCAGAGCAAGCAGGCTTGTGGAAGTAGGAACAAGGTTGGGCTTGGAAATAAAATCAGAGAATTTAGTGAGCAGGGTGCACTGGAAAGGGGTGAGTCGGGATGGCCAAGACACAGCTCCTGGCGCAGGGCATGGGGAGAGATCTCGTGTCCTCACAATGCGATGATGTTGCAATGACCCAGCCTGTAAATCTCCCCTGCAGCCATAAAAGCAACGATAAACTTGTGCTTATGTTGCAACAGAGAGCAAACACTGAGAAGAAAAACAACTGGGGTGATTGAAGAGGAGGGGAAAACTCATTGTTTTTTCTGGAGCTCCTTGGCCCTGCAGGGAGTCAGAGGTGCCGTGGGTTGTGCTGGGACCCCCCAGTGGTGCCTGGTACCCCATTACCAGCAGCTCGGTGCCACCTCTGCCCGGCGCGGTGTCAGCTTCGACCCTGGCCTTGGACTGTGGGTTGTGATTTCCATCTCTAGGGCAAGGTGCCGGGGCTGACGTGTGTGAGCTTGGCCGATGAGCCCGTGGGTGCTGGTGGGGTGGGTAGGCTCCCTCTCTGTCTGTGTGTCTGTCCATGAGTCCATGTGACTGCACTGCAGGATGGCTGCTTTGGGCTCCAGTGCATAAACTCTTGTGGACTTGCTGGCTGTAGGGCAAATCTGCAAGCAGGTGTTGCTTATCCCAAAGGGCATTAGGCCCCCTCTACTCATACCTGTGTCTTAGGACAAGATGGCCAGGGAAATATCAAATTTCTTTAAGATGATTTTGAAAGAAGCCGCGTGTCTCCTTTCACAGGCTGCTCAGAGGACCCACTTTTTGAAGTCTTAAGATGATTAGTTAATGCAAGACAAGGTGTGTCATTGTGTTGTTATAAAGAAGTCAGAGTGCTGGCTGTCGATGAATTTAATAGAACATCAGTTTTTCAGCTGAGGAGGTGTTTTACAGCCCACTGTACATCTCAATAAGCCACTGGGCTTTCTAAGATGTTAAACCATGGCTTTTTTAGGAGTGAGGGGAAAGAGAAGGGAAATGATCCATTAAAATTTATAAATTTATGTTACCACAGAAGAATTTCTGTAAGATCACCTACCAAGCTGTTACCTTACAGGAAACTTAGACAAGGGTTAGACATTTGTCTGTCAGTCAGAAACCCTGGGTACCACATCTGCCACACAGTGGGCACCCCTGGCTGGAGGGGGCTGGGGAAGGATGCAGTGTGCTCTGCCTATCCGTGGGATGCTGCTGGCTGCCCTAAAATGTTTATAATTTTCCAGTATCCCCTTGCAGAAGGCAGCTTCCTCCACCCACGTTTGGGTCATGCTCGGCTGATTTTTGATCTGAAAGGAGAGGGGATGGGATAGTGTCCTGGTTGGAGACAAAATTTGGAGGAACGCTCTGGGAGGAACGTCTTCCTCTACAGAAGGCAGGGTACAGCCACCCCTCCCCCACCAGCTTCGGGAAAAAAATTCCTCAAAGGAAAGTGAAAGAAGTGAAAAAAACTCCCTATTTATTTAACAAACACACGGGTAAAGAATAATGCTAAATAATAAAACCTCTCACTGTGGAGAGAAAACCTGGGAAGATTTTAGAGTCCTTTCCGTGGGTATGGGCTCTCTCTCTCTCTCCCTCTCTCCCCTCTTCGGAGCTGGGTCGGCTCGGGCCCCTCCGGGCCGAGGTGTGAGGGCTCCCAGTGAGGTTCTGATGTTCTGGTGTTCTGAACAGTCCAGGAGAGAAGAAGGAAAAACCCAAAGTCCCAGGGAAACAAAGGAGTTGAACTCTCCATCTCTCTCTCCCAAGAAAAGGCGCCCAGAGCCGGGGAAAGCAGGAAGGTGCCTCTGCTCTGCAGCAGCAGCAGCAGCAGCTCTCTCCTCCCGTGTCCTTGAACACAAAAACTGTTTTGAAAAGTTCCTCTGGCTTTTTTCCTTTCTCTCGCACCCAGTTTTAAAGACACAGAAAGGCACAGGAATCATGTCTGGCCACAGAGTGGCCGTAGGGGATACACAGCACAAAGTCACCCCAAGACAGGTAGAAAATAGAAAAGCCTGAGCCAAAACCTCTAGGAATGCTGGAAAGAAGGCAGCACCTGGAGTAAAGCTCAAGGTCGGTGCAGGGAAGTAGAGGTAAGAATGTACTGGGGAGCGATGCTAGTTCAACTCTATGTGTGTGATTATTACCTGGGGTCTCAACCATCCATTCTGTCTTTGATGCCCTGAGCCTGGCACATGAATGTAATGTCAGTGAAATGTCCCAGTGTTGGCTGGAGCATCTCTCTAAGAGAGAAGCTGCAGTCCTGAGCTGCACAGGCAAATTGCTGATATGGCGATACAGAAACCTCAGGGAACTGCATCGGGTGAATCTGGGAAAACCATGTCTGAGAACAGCTTCCTTGTGTGAGCAGCCGTCTGGTGGTACACGGATATTTGACTGGCGAATTATTTGATCACTTGAATTATAGAGATCACTTTCGTGACACTGCCTTCATTTCCATAAACATTTATGGCTTTCATTAATTACTCCATGCACAATTTGAATGACGTACTAGATTAGCAAGGGAATCCTCTGCAAACATGAAAGTGGAGGTTCTGCAGATAAGTGAGAGTGGAAACCAAGTCTTACATAACTTGTCTGCTTTGCCTCATGGCCTCAGACACTCGGTATTTCAGGAAAAATGAAATTTCCTTATGTCCTCTTCAGTAGTGGAGAAACAAAGATTTGTTAAGGTCACCATGGTGCTTTTTTCAGGAAGTAATCAAAGAAAATGTGGGTCCCATCCTGGATTTAATTTGCAGTTTTCTCTTTTACGATCCTTCTTTTATTAAACGAACATTGTAACAGCCAGCTTTGGTATTGCGCGGTAAGTAAACAACTTACTCTGATAAGTTGTTTTAGTTTCCTTTCACGGAAGGCTTCAGATCCTGTTTTAGACTGTGATGGAACTGCATTGTCCAAAATATTGTTGGTTCACAGAATCGCAAAATATTCTGAGTTGGAAGGGACCCAGAAGGATCATCAAACCCAGCTCTTAAGTGAATGGCCCATTTGGGATCAAACCCAAAACCTTGGCATTACTAGCACCTGCTCTGTCCAACTCAGCTGATCTCAGGTTGTGTCTCTGCAAAACCAGAGAGGTTTTGGATCTCTGCTCCTGTGTATTCTGATCTCTGGGATGCTGTTGGGTACTAACTGTGCTGTAGCAGTCAAAACCAGCTCCCTTGGACACGCGCAGTGGGTGCACAAATGCTTGGAAAAGGGTGCTGTTTCTCCTAAAAACACATCAAAGCATTTCGAGGTCAAAGGGTCACAACAGCAGATATGGTTCTGGTTTGGCACTCTTGGAAGAGAGAGTTCTAGGAAATGGTGTGCCTTTTAGAAGAAGCTCGTTTCCTGCTTTTGCAGAGGCTTTGGAGCATTGCCACAGGCACTGGAGCTGCCAATGTGTATTTCTTGCAAGAGAATGGTTGGTTGCATTCCATGCGGTAATTTTCCAAACCCTGGTATCGGAAACAATACAAAACCAAGACTCTGTGGAAGAGAGGTGCTTTAGTCACACTTGCTGTCTCCCCAGACCAGATTACTGTTTCAGGGTGGTTCAGCCGAAGTCTGCTGCTCTAAACAGGTCGACAGTGAAACGGAGCACAAGCACAGGTAGTGCATGAGCTTGGCTTGTAGAGAGAGCTGCTTCTTGGCAGCTTCAAAATAACTGTCCCACAACTTTAAAAAAAAATCACAAGAGAAGCTGCCTAATACTTGTGTCCTGGTTTGAGACAAATTTTCAGAGGAAATGCTCTGGGAGGAACGTCCCGTCCACAGAAGGCAGGTTACAACCACCCCTCCCCCACCAGCTTCGGGAAAAAATTCCTCAAAGGAAAGTGAAAGGAGGAAAAAACTATTTATTTAACAAACACACAGGAAAAAAAGAATAATGCTAAATAATAAAACCTCTCGCTGTGGAGAGAAAACCTGGGAAGATTTTAGAGTCCTTTCCATGGGTGCGGTCTCTCTCCCTCTCTCTCTCTCCTCTTCGGAGCTGGGTTGGCTCAGGCCCCTCCGGGCCGAGGTGTGAGGGCTCCCAGTGAGGTTCTGATGTTCTGGTGTTCTGAACAGTCCAGAAGAGAAGAAAGAAAAAATCCAAAGTCCCAGGGAAACAAAGGAGTTTAACTCTCTCCGAGAAAAGGAGCCAAGAGCCGGGAAAAGCAGGGAAGGTGCTCTCCTCTGCTCTGCAGCAGCAGGAACGCAGGGCAGTGAATGTCCTTGGAGCAAACCTGTTTNCTTTCCCTCGCACCCAGTTTAAAAGACACAGAAAGGCACAGGAATCATGTCTGGGCATAGAGCAGGCGATAGGGGATACACATCATAAAGTCATCCCAAGACAACTTGGGAAAGTGATTGGATTGTTCTGTGAGGTAGTTTTGCTGGAGAAGGTGTTATGGTATCAAGATGATGCTGACACACCCAGCACCCTACAGATTTCTGGAGCAGGGGACATCACATGGGGGACATCAGACCATTTCCATGTTCACCAGAAGCAAAGCTGGTGAAATGTTTGTGCTCTGGCAGTGGAGTCCTGCCCAGCACAGCTGCCCTGCGTGGCCCACCAGCCCTGGGAACTAACGAGGCTGAGGATTCCAGACCTGAAGGGAGCCTACAAGGGAGATGGAGAGGGAGCTTTTACAAGCACATGTAGTGACAGGGCAAGGGGGAATGGCTTCAGACTCATGGAGTAGCTTTAGATGAGAGATTAGGAGGAAGTTCTTTTGCTCTGAGGGTGGTGAGGCCCTGGCACAGGTTTCCCAGAGAAGCTGTGGCTGCCCCATCCCTGGAAGTGTCCAAGGCCAGGCTGGATGGGATTCTGGACAACCTGGTCTAGTGGAACATGTCTCTAGGGGGTGGGACTAGATCTTTAACAAGACCTCTAAGTTCCCTTCCAACCCAACCCATTCTATGATTCTCTGATTTACATTGTGCCCAGAGCGTGAGGGGATCCCTGAGCTGTGCTACCCCACGGGACACTGAAGAGTAGCTCCTGCAGCAGAGGAGGCTCACCCCTGCGGCTGCATCTCTGTTACTTGAAGTCAAAGAAGATTGGTCAAAGGTTGGACTTCATGATTTTGGAGGGCTTTTTCAACCTTAATGATTCTATGATTCTAAGCAAAAGATCAAAATCGTCTACAGTCCATCTGTCCTTGGGGTTAAGGAGTTAATCTCTTCTCATTCCTGCCCTTGGTTGCTCTTCTGCTTCCAGGGCAGCTCCTGGAAGTAGACTTCCTCATGAGGTGTCCATGGAGGCTTAGCACAAGCTCTTTCTGCCTGCAAGATCTCATGTAGCCGTTGATTCCTTTTGCAGTAATTCACCAGTGCCAAAATATAATTGGTTTTTCACAGCAGCCTCTCTTCTCACTCTTCTGAGCAAAGCTGAATGTGTGTGCTCCGATCTGTAGGGTAACTTTACCAGAAAACAGCTTTGCTTTTTCTTGTGGCGCCTGACTGGGGGATGACTTGGCAAAAAAGAGTATTTTATGACCCTACAATGGTTGTCATAAAACATTGGGGTTGCCCTTTTTATATTCCAGCCATAAATTACCTCATGCTCTGTTTTCTTAACGTACCAGATAAGCAGGGGAATTCCTCACAAACATGAAAGTGGAGGTTCTGTAGGTAAGTGAGGTTTGGAAGCCAAAACCAGTGATGAAACACACTGAGACCAACAGGCTAATGGGACAAAGACTGCTAATGCTGAGACTTGGGATAGATCCCTGTGCTGCCTTATTACTTTCAATTTCCCAGAACATGAAATAAGGTATATAAGATATTACAGTTGCTTGAAACACAAAGGAATAGAAGCCCAAAACACTTCTTGTAATCATGTAAATAGCTAAGAAACACTGAGGTTCTCCTGTGTTCACAGTATTTGACTTTCATCTCATATCTTCTGGTTCATTTATCATGTTGAGTTTCTGGGTAAAATTCTGGTTAAAGGTAACATGGACATCCTGGGCTGATAATTCTGGATTCAGCTAGAAGGGATTTTGTGCTGCCAGGGTGGATCGAAGTATAAGATTCCTTGGCCATAGAATAAAGTTCACGTTGGAGGTTCTCTCTCTTGGAAGTCGAAATGAAGCCTTGTTCAGGAGTAGAGTTTCTGGGATTATTGCAATATAACTACAATTTAATTAAGGAGAAGGAGAAACTCCTTACTGAAGACATAAATTCCTAATAATTTTTTCTATTTATCACATAGACAGTCAAACGATGCAGAGCAAACGCTGTACAAACTAAAACTTCTCCAAGTTTTTGGGTACTGAAGTTCCTTGCCTGTTCCTGGTAATTCTAGGTTAGGCAGAACCCCAAACTTCTGCTCTGTGCTTGCAGAAAGTAGGCGTTTGAGGAATTTGGCATCACTCAGAGGGAACACTGAAAATGGAAAAATCATATCAAGACAGCGCCAGGGGAACTCAATGCTGTGTCTCTGAGGAAGAGGTGAATCTGAAACAACTCTTGTGTGGTTTGGTATTACCAAATCCTGTTCTTGGAGACTAACCCTTCCCGTGAGAAATGAATCAAGACGAAAGAAAAGCTAAAATTTTGAATCCTATTCCCAGAATACTGGTATCTTTAGTGCTGCCAGCTTGCGCTAGAACAGCTGCTATTTAGGTTGGCTGGATTTGAGTGAAGGGTTCAGTCCTGTTAGCAATTCCTCAAACCAAGCAATCTTCCGGGAGTCCAAGACCCCCCAATGTGCGTTTTTGCTGCTACATCCCATAGCTGCAGCTTGTTTCCTTGTGCTAATTCACACCACATGTTACAACATCTTAACCCAGTCCTGGCTGAGCAGCTCAGCCCAGCCCATGGCAGCCAGCGAGACTCTGCTGCCAGGGGTTGTTTTAGGGTGTGAATTTGGTGTGAGGTGGCATTCAGGATTGGTTGGGGCTGGCACACGCGTTTGTTTGGAGCATAACCCCGCTGTGAAGACACTGCCAGGAAGACAGTGCTGAGAGCTGGAGTGGGTGGCTGTAGGGAAAAAAATTGCAGACCTGGGGCCTACTGCAAGACCGGCTACATCACCTCATGTTTCAACCCTGGAAATGATCGCCCACCTCATGATTTTTTGTCGTCAATATGCAACTTCTCTAGAGATGCAGAAACCTCATTTACATCCTGGAGGTGACCTTTCCAGGCCAGGGCAGGTCCCGCCTGAAGGAAGGGCACAAGTGAAGGGAAACAAGGGGTTTTGTTGTTGGCTTGTTTGGTTTTGTCTGTGTTTGTTGTTGTGGTGGTTTGGGTTTCTTTTCGAGGAAATGTCTCCAATTTCGTGTCCTGAGCCTGAAACATGAGAGTGTAATGGTAGAAAAATGTCCCAGTTTTGGAGCATTTCTCTAACACAGAAGGTGCTGCCCTGAGCTGGGACTGTGAGAGCAAAGCAAGCCACCCATTCACTGGAGGGGCAGTGTGGGTGTGCAGCACAGTGATTAAACCGATCACTTCTGTATGATATCTGCTAAATAACCCCCTGAAACTGTGTTTGCCTAAGGCTCAGACTCCACGTCTTCCACTACAAGGGCACAGGTGCTGCAGTGCTCAGCATAAACCAGGCATGTTAATCCTTCCAGGAACACTCATTTTCTCCTGGAGCAAAATCTGCAAGCAGGAACTCCTTATTTGGACTTTCTGGGCTGTGGATCATATGATAAAAAACAGGGTCAAAATGCAATAAAACAGCAGCTTGATGAAAGGGTGAACTATGGACTGGGAGAAAGTACTGCTATTTTTAGATCCAGCTACAGCTTGTGGCAGCCCAGGGCTGGGACTGCTGCCTGTGACTGGCTGTGGGACAGCTTGCACAGGGTGGCAAAAAAAACCCCAAAGGTTGTTCTGTGTCTCAAAGGCAGTGGCCAAATCAAGGCAAAAAATCTTATGGCTCCGTGGAGAGATCTGAAGTTGTAAGGAATAGGGGAAAGGAGAGAGTCGGGCGCTTTCCAGGCCATCTTCCTGTTGTAACTTCATGCTGCATTTGCTGACAGGTAAAATCGACTTTGGCAGTTTGATTTGCCTCCTTGCCACCCCAAAAACTCCACCCAAAAGAGAGAGAAGAAAGCAGCAGATCTTACCCTCGTCTGTACCCAGTGCTTAGAGGGCCTGAACGTACAGACCCTGGGAGCCCTTGCATGGCCAGGTAGTGCCAGACTGGGGAGTAGATCTCAAATCCAGTCAGTTCACATTGCTGTTGCAGTACCTAGAGGGACAGGGTGGCTGCCCAGGTACTTCTAAGCAGGTTGCTGGGAAGTTTTTGGGAGTGTGATTGGTTTTTTCCCTGTTTTCCCAATGCAAAACATGTACCACACAGCAGCATGGACTTGCCTGGTTTGCATTGTTCTGTGACATTGCTGACCTGGACTCGAAACCGAAAGTGAAAATCTATCTGCTTATGATATCTGGGTGCATTAAAGATGGGAGGAGCCAAATAAATTGCCTTTTTATCTGAGATCCCAGTGGCTTCAGCATTTCCTCTGAAAGAGGAGCTGAATGAATTGGGATTTGGAAAGGCTGTGCAGGCTCTTGGAGAAGAGAATGGTAGAGGCCTGAAGTTTTCCTTGGACACAAACAACGTATGAGGTACTCACACTGCCTTCTTCTTTTAGAGGGTCCTGTCTTCCAGCCAGTCTGTTCCCTTACAAATTCTTGCTTTCTAGTTTTTAAGTAGACATTCAGAAACAGGCACTGAAATGTCCGTGGCAGGAGGGAAATCATCAGTGTGCTGCACATGTTCTCAGTAAGGAAGAACGTGTGTTACTGCTGCTCGTGATCTTTGTAACTAATTAACACCGCGTCTGTAGCCCAGATCGGTGACTTCCGGAGAGCTCTGTGTGAACTCACGCTGATTGTGTGAGTGCAGAAACACAACAGCTTCCTCAAGTGGTGCAAAAGCGTGAGTAACCACAGCAATAATAGAATATATGTATTAACAGCATTTTCCTGGTCATGTAACTCCTGAATAATTTTTCTCATATCCATTAACCTTCTTTTTTTTCCCCTCATAGCTCCTTAGCGTGTCTTGCTAATATCTTCTTTTCTGAAAGTGCCATCCTGTCATGTTTGCAAATAAGGGAGAATTTGTCAGAAGGGTTGCAGGAGAAATCCCTGCAGCTCTCCTCCTTTCCAAGGAGAAGCTGCCGCCCAAGCTGGAGCTGATTGTGCATTTCCCCAGGTCCAGCCTGACTCGTGAACAATCCAACCTGGCGGCTCTGGGTTCAGAACCAAACCAAACACAAAGCATTAGAAACTAAGGACAGTGGTTTTAAAATAGAAGAAGTTAAACCAGTGCAACACTTCGTTCTACTTAATGTACTGCAGGCAGAAAAGAAAATGTTAGCAATGTTTTCTAATGGTTGCTGTGGAACATTTTTTTCAGAGCAGGTGGTGGGAAGCCAAAGTGTGCTTTACACTTAAGATTTTTGCAGAGATTTCTCAGCTCAGCCACAGCGTCCTGCTGGTTGCTCTCTCTGCAGTGGCTTGTTGGAACTGTGGATACAAACTGCACTCGTACGCTCACTCTGGAAAGAGCTGTTTTATCCCTTCCCATGATTGTGTTTTGTTTTGTTTCTTTGTTTTTATTGCGAAGGCTTGTTGAGAGTGGCATACAGCACACCAGTGAAGGCAAAGTGATAAAGAAAGTGATACCAAAATTATCTCCTATGTAAATACTTCTCCTTTTCTGGGAAGGAACTTACAGGAGGAAATAAAGTCTGTAGGATCTTCTGAAGTTCCTTGGGTTTTATTCTGTTGCTTGCCGTGCTTCCTTCAGTAGTATTATTTTCTCCAAACTGACTGCAACTTAAGCCTTTTCCATGGGACCCTCAGGGTAGCAGGTAAATCTTTTAGAGATTGTGGTGTCTTGTTCCACCAAGCTGGTTCTGACCATAAAACCGATAGACTAAAATGCTCCTAAAGCTATAGAGCCCAGGGTGTGTGGCTGGAAGAGGGAAAAGAGGTGGGGAAATTCAGTGTTTACAGCTGGAGAATAGCACTGGGTTTTGGATATATGACTGTGCTTAATGGTTGGCTGGAGAGGGAAGGGCATCTAAACCCTGGGGCAGCAGCTCTGCTCTGCTGGCTCCTGGAGGGGTGTTGGGGGGACTCTGCTCTCGTCACTTTGAGGGTCCCCACTGAGGCTGTGTCAGAGGCAGAAAGCCTGAGGACACACACTGGAAAGGTAGTGATCTGGTTTAACTTGTGCTGGAGTAGGACAAAACATGTATCAGAGTATTCCAGGTCATTAGATTTTCACTTTGAGCTGCTGGAAGTGCAGCCATTGCATTGGAGACTGAATTTCCTTCTTGTCTTGGCAAACACTGGAGTTATTTATTGTCCTGTGTTTATTATGATGCCATGGGAGAAAGAAAAGGCTGAAAGTTTCAGGTAGTGATATTTCCTCCAATAGATCCTTTCAAAAACAAAACCAGAAGACCTTGTTAGGGCTCTACAGATTTCCTGTCGAATCCACTTTCTCCTGCAGGTGATGTCAGGTGGGCTGGTTTGTGGGGGTCTGGTCTGCCCTGGGGGGAAGCTGAGTGTGAGTGGCTGGTGTTTGCTGAAGGAGCTCCAGCTCCTCCTGCTTGTTACTTTATTCACCTACTGCTTGTTCTGCTTTTAGGGTCTGGCTTTGCTCTGTTACTGCTCTGCAGACAGCTCCAGTAGCTCTGAAAAGTGAAAGTTTGTATTAGTTTGAAAAGAAAGGGAAGCAGGCAAAAAAACTGGATGAAAAATATTTTCTGTCCAAAGAATGTGTTTCTCTTTAGATTTGAGTGTTTTATTGGAGTGAGTTTAAAACTGATGGCAGGAGGTGGCCAAGACAGCTGAAGAGTCTCCAGATTTTAAGACAGATCAGTGGGAGGGAACAGAGATATTTGGTGGAGGGTGTTCTGGCTGTTGAAACTGAAGAGAAGAGGGGGAGTAGGAGGGAATGTCACTAGAGAGAAGAGGAAAGGAGATGTCCTTTGAGCAGAATGAAGAGAGGGGCAAGAAGATCACACAAGGGAGAATCAAATGAATGAGGATAGAAGATACAGGCCTCAGGCTGAAAACTTCTGGGGAAAACCCAAATCCTAACCTCTGGTCAAATAACTCTGCCAGATGTGCTGCAGCTGTTCTGTGCAGCGAACATGGTCTGGGGTATAAATTCTCTGGAGGGATTTAAAAGACAAGAGGAGGTGGCACTTAGGGACATGACCTAGTGGTGGATTTGGCAGTGCTGTGTTAACAGCTGGCCTCAATGGTCTTGAGGGTCTTTTCCAAACTTATTACTTCCATGATTCCAAAATTGATGTCAATCCCTTGGAACTCTGCTCATCTGCAGGGTAGGAGGGATGGGAATTGTTAACTGCTTTGCAAATCAGGAAATGGGATAAAGTAATGAGTGAAAGGTGAATGATCAGGGAAAAAAAATTAGAAGGATCGATTTTTCAATGTATGGAAAGAGGATGAGAAGAGGTTGTTGTGAATACTTGGTGAGGCCAGAGGAAATCCTTGCAGGACTGTCCAGGTGAGCAGGAGCTCTGTGCACAAAGCGCAAACGGCTCCCTCATGTAGTGGTGGTGGGAGAGGAGGGATCATCCTCGGAGGGTGCAGTGCAAGGAGCCTGGCTCCGTCCAGCATTGCCTGGATTTGCATCCTGCATGGGGGTGTCGAGAGCCTGAGGTGTCCCAGGTTTTATTCCATAGCAAATTTTGCAGCTGGTCTCAAGGACTGGGTCTGCACCTGCCGGCAGCCGGAGCGGGCGCGTCCTGCAGTGTTTGTCCCGGATAACCTGTTTCTGGGAAATGGGATGGAACTCTCAGCAGGTCTAGATCAGCACAGAGCATGTGAGTTAGGCATTTATTAACTTCTGCTGAATGTATAATAAGGAATTAGTGCACAGTTAATTTGGAAATTTCCTCAAGGTACTTCTCAGGTAGTGACAGCAAAAAAAAGTTGTTTTAATGGAAGCTTTTGATGAAAAACTCCCAGGAACAAAGCAGTTTGCGTTTAGTCTGGTGAGGAGAGTTAGGTGAATATTCTATAGCTTTTTTCTTATTTGGCAAGTATTTTACAAAAACATACATCACAAAGTCGTGAGAGTTTTATTTAAATGGTTGACAATGAACTTCTGACTAAAACCAAGGATGTTTTGAAAAGAAATACCAAGTTATTGTTTGTTTGCTCATTTGACTTGAACGGTTATTCCCTATCAGATCTCCTAAATTAAAAATAGAATTTGATTTGACAATAAGTATTTCATCTTGGGCCAAGTGAAACATTCATTCAGCATAATGCATCTTCCTTAGTTAATTTTTTGGTGTGTTTTGAAAGTGACAGCAATTCAAGCTGTTATTCACAGGTCCTACTGAGGGGTGTGTGCAGGGCCATTGCCTGGAGGAGCCCGGAGGACC
>VZTA01026724.1:12010-32010 GCA_013398855.1 Mohoua ochrocephala
TCTTACTTCCATCCCCCAACAAGTTTCATGTCTAAGGTTAAATGAGGGCAGAGGGGTAAAAATGCTGAATAACTTTCAGGTTACACAAGCAGCAATAAGTTCTTGAGTTTTGTACCTTAATAAAAGAAGAATAAAACCTTGTCTTCTCTAAGCCAAAACTACTGCCTTTGGTTTCGTCTTGAAATGAGGTTTCCTCATAAAATGACATGAGGCCGATCAGATGTTTACCACCTTAGGGATTCCTGCTGAACCAGTCCTGCACAGGAGTGAGGAAGGAGCCCTGATGACTTGGAACATGAGAGATCAAATCAACAATTAAAGGATAATAGTGAATTGGTAAGGAAAGGGAAGATGACTAGCCAGGAAGGATTAGCCCTGAGTAAGGAACAAATTTCCTGAAATTACTCAAGCAGGTGCTTAAAGGGAGGTGGGTTATTCTCTGAAGGAGTGATTTTTCAGGAGTGTGTGAGCCAGCTGCAAGCAGGTCTGAGATGCCATCGAGGGAAAAACTCCATTGGGGAAGAGAAGGATACTGCCTCATAGGGTCAGAGAGAAAGCAGTGTACTTCTGGAATATAACAAGATTTCTGTTCTTCCCTGTGAGAGGCAATGTGCATTGTTCTGTGAAGGAGGTTAACATGCTAGCCCACTGACCTTTTTCAGTGGGGAAAAAGGAGTGTTTAAAGAGCTAATATACATATTTTCAGTGTGATTTCTTTGTATAATATCAGTAGGTGTTAAAAGCAACACTTGCTGAAAGGAAAACAACTGGTATAAACTGCTGAGGTAAGTTTCACAGGGAAAACCAGCATCTTTTATTAGACCAGCCAATGATGGTGTGAGGAAAAAAGGCAGCACCTAAGTTCATAGCCTGCTCCGTGCTGCAGCTTCAGTGGGGAAGGGGGATAAAGATTTGTCTGAGATGTTTTCACAGGCTCCATCCCTGTACTTTGATGTCGGGAAGCTGGAACCAGAGAAAGAGACAAATCGAACATGGGCACTGGTGAGGCGAGGACTTTCAGTTTCTGCTCTGAAGAGTTGGTGTACTGTGATCTGTCAGTGCAGTGTGAGCATTGTTTCATGAAATGGCCCAGCATTAACAGATATTACAGCTACCTGTGTTTCCTTTTATTAAAATATTCCCAGACTGATTTTGTGCACTCAGTTGTATGCACGCCTGCCTCATGAATAAAAGTGAGGATTTGGTTTTCTCATTTTCAATGTGTTTCATTACACTGGATTCCTTTACAAGCCAAGCTGGTATTTGTTTGGCTGAATTCATCTTGGAGTTGTATGGGAATGGACACCTCAAATGCTAATATCTGATTTTTATACACGCTATAACATCTGCAGTAGTTTTTGTGGGGATTAGGATTCTACGGGCAGCGGTTTTGTTCAGGAGCGATTACATTAGTGTTCAGTAAACCTGAGATTGTATATTTTACTATTTATAAAATATTTGTCAAAGGATTATCCATTAAACACTTGTTCCACTTAAAGGAAGAAAGCAGAGTTTATTTGGATGTCAGAGGTTTCACCAGGCTGCTATCTTCTGGCCTCAAAGAAAAGAGGAAGGAGACCTGCAAATACCAAGCATATAAAATTCCAGTGTATTTTATTGGACAAGGAAACTTTATGTTAAAAAAACATGTACTTTGAATGATTTCCAAAATATATTGTTGGATTCAAAGTTGTGAAATGTAATTGCTTTTACATCCTGGCAGAGCCACAGGATCTGGAGAGGCTTAAGAATAGTGAAGACCGAAGGCCAGATTTTCAGAGGCAGCTTAGTCCCACTAAAATTAATGCATGTTAGGTACCTAAATGCCTTTGAAATCTGGCTCTGAGCCCGTAGTTTTTGTTGCTGTTAATACTTTGGACATTTCTTTATGCCAGCCCTTCGGTTCAACTCAAGGAACAGGAGAGGGATTTCCTGTGTCGGTCAGCAACGTGCTGTTTAGCACTGGAGCTAACCCCAAGCACGGGGCTGGGCAGTGCCGCTCTGGGACTCACTCTACATTAATATTGCTCTAGTAGAAGTCAAAGTTTAATTGCTGATGCGACATTTGACTCCATTCTGAACTACAAATAAGTTCTGAAGTAAGGAGGATGTCAAAGAACAATTTCCCCTTCCCTCCCCCCCACTTTTTCTTTTTCCCCTGGGTTTCAGTGTTTCTCCCAAGACTTATTTTGAGAGGGCACATATCCCAGCAACATGGACATCCCTGTACTGAGGTTGTTGTGTAGTCATAGTTTCATGGGTAATGATACTACGCTATCTTTAAAGGAAGGAGCAGCCTTAGAGAGTCAGGCTGGAAAATAGCTAAAAAGTATAATCTTTCCCCCATCAAAGTTTAAAACTGTACTGTGCTCGCTGAAAGCACATAATGAGTAGAAAGTGAGCACTAATCTCTTTGGCTCTGTCTGAACCTTCATATTTCTATTTATCTCAGTGGGAGTTTTTAATATTCTACTGATGTTATTTTATGTTTTGCTGACTTTCAGGTTGAGATATTGTCATGATGACAGTAGAATATAGAATGATATAGAATCATGTTGACTGCCTGAATGCAAAATCAGACTTGATGAGAATTAATAAAATCATGCTATTATGGACATGGAGATGGCACTAGCTGATGTAAATGGTGTCCAAAAATGATGTAATGAGCTGGTTGTGCCTTTATTTCAGGGTTCTTTTTCATACACTTGAAAGGATTTTGCAAAGGCGTATGCATATTAAGGATCAGATTCTGCTTACATTACTGGGAGAGTATCTCTAATTGATCTAACCAGCAGTGCTAAACGCATGAATGAAACTTCTCTCCAGTTGCTACTGCATTAATTGCAAATTACTTTTGCCTGGTCCCCAATTTGCCCTCTGATTTTCCCCGGATGCCTGCCTCCTCCCCACCACAGTTCCAGACCGTGGTTATTGAACGTGCAGTGGCTTTGCAGCTGATTCCGTGAGGACTGCAAAAAAGTCGTAAAGATGAGCAAAACTTGATTTAGAGTTTTGACACATGAGGACACGTGCCACTGATTGTGGTGTTGAAGTGTAGAATATGCAGTAGTGAGGAATACAATATATGAACTCAGTAAACTGCCAGCTATTGTTGGCAGTTCCATGCATGGCTGGAAAATGCTTTTTAAAGTAACAGTGAAAAATGTTTTGTTTATAACAAAACTGGAAACACGAAAAAGGTAAAAATTAATTCAGCATTGTAAATTAAAAATACATTAAAATCTGCTAGGCAAATACAAAATTTAGTTAATTTCTTGTGAAACTTAATTGAATGATCTTGGAGAAATAATGGAAACCTTTTATTAATACTTTCATCTTATCCATCAAGTTCCTTATTCACTTTGTGCCTGTGCTGCCAGATGGTGAGTTGAAATTCAGGCTCAGATTTAAACTGTTGGTATAAATGAGGCATGTTATGGGGGAGCTCGTGAATGAGATTCAGTTCTGCTTGGAGGTGTGAAGACAAACAGTGGAAAGACTTTCAGATAGGAAGAGTCCTGGGGAGGCAAGACCCTACAACCACCTCCTCCTCTCTTTGATTCAGTCGTAGTGAATTTTGAAGTGAAGCAATTTCAGGGGAACTGGAGAGTTTTAATCTTACGGCTGTTTTTGAGATCACTCAAAATAAATCTGCAATTTCTCCACATAACTTACAAGGCTCTTAAAAAGATTTGAGAATGGAACCACTGAAGCTGTCCATTCTGAAGAGTGACCCCAGACTGTCAACTTCACCTTAGAGCGGGTAGAGAGGTTGCTGGCACATTTAAAGCACTTAGGAAAATGCTACAGTGAATGATTCATCATGGCCTTATCCTTGAAAGCACTTAAAATACTGACATGCTTTTATGAACTGGGATCTGTATAGACATTTTTACCTTGGTCCATCATTTAGCTGCATTCATTATAGCTTTTTTGCCTACTCAAAGCCTCTTTGAATGAGCTCATGTAGAGGAAGATAGGACATACCCTCCAGTTCATGCACTGCTTTTCTCAGTGGTTAGCATGTGACTAAGGATTCATAAGTAATAGAATTATGAATGTGCAAGGAATCTTTCTTCATTTGTAACAGTTTATATTCAGAGCACTTCAGTTCTATAGAAAGTCTGTAAAATCTCCAGCAAATTATGAGTTTACGCTCTGGTTTTCTCACCAGAAGGAATCCTTCTCCAAGTGCTCCAGTACTTGTTGCCACAGGTACAGACTTTACAAGTGTGTGTCATTTGTCCATCTTCTTGCTGCTATGTCCCTCTGGTAGAGGCAGTAACATGGTTACAGGCATGTTGATGTCTTCCAATAGCAAGAAAAATGGTTAAAGAATGGATTATTTATTCTTCAAAAGTCGGGACTGTGGCATTGAATAAGTCCACCAGCTTAGGCTGGTGAGAATACAGAATGAATCACTTGCTTGTATAAATCTATTAGATTTATATGCAGCACAGATAAATTAAGGCTGGTTGGTGGTGACAGACTTCAAGTGGGAGGCATCTAGACCACTTCTATAGCCAAGAAAGCATTTTATTAGAGACTAAAAAAACCCACTGGAAGTTCTTACATGTGCTTTAAAAATTCTCTGTAGGTGTTTCTGGAATGTGAAGTTGGTTCAAGCATGGTGCTAATACCACCGAGGTCGTGGGTTCAATCACCATGTGAGGGTTGGACTTAATGATCCTTGTGGGCTCCTTCCAACTCAAAATATTCTGTGATTCTGTGAAATGCAAAAAATTTGATATGTAATAGAAATATATTGTCAGATGGACAAATATCTAAGAGATAGAGAAGAAGATTATTCAACATTCTTAGTGCTTGGTCATCACTTGTACGTGTGCCAGGTTGTACCTGAAATCACAAGGCAGAATAAATTGAGAAAATATGCCTACTCAAAGAAAAGTGGCTTGTTTTGCATGAAAAAAAGGCTGGGTCTGCTCCTTAGGTAAGAAATTAGTCAGGAATCGTGTGTTGTGTTTTTGAGATTAGATTTTCAGGTGTGATAGATCACTCTTGCATGCATGCAAATCAGTGGAAATGGCAAATTCTTCCATCTTTCAGGAATCAGGATCGTTCTCTACTGTCTCTTAGTTGGAGTAAGCTATTTCTCTCAATAGAGGACTGTTAAAACCTTTTCTAATGTGATCTTGCCTGCAGCTTGCCAGTGACATCTTTACTATGCAGGCATGCACGGTGGCCCAGTGGGAGTTTCAGTCCACTTCCGATTATTTCCCAGGCTTTGGCCAGGGAATTTCTCAGGCTCAGACAGTTCTGAGCAGTCGTTTCAGAGCACTCCTGTTCTTCACTGCACATCAGTGCCAGATTTTCAAA
Source organism: Mohoua ochrocephala (assembly GCA_013398855.1). NCBI lineage: Eukaryota > Metazoa > Chordata > Aves > Passeriformes > Acanthizidae > Mohoua > Mohoua ochrocephala. Next base: position 17,348 of record VZTA01026724.1, read on the forward strand.
GATGCAAATACAGCACAGTGTGTGACAGTTCTGTCTCTGCAGCCCAAATAGATGCATTTGAAAAGGCAATTCTCTGTGTCTGGTTTTGAAACTTCCAATGATACTACAGTGATGCTGTAGAGAAAAATTAGTTCTTTCAACAACAGAGAGGGGGAAAGATGAATGTTTTAATCAGAAAAACAAAGAAAAACCACATGTATTCGTCACTAACAGGGTTAATGGGGAGAATTTACTTTTTTTTAATTAAAAAAAGTGAAAAATTAAGTCTTACTGTTAGCTTGTTTCTGTTTCAAATGATTTGTTTGCATCGTTACTTATTAATAGATACTATTTTTCTGTGCACAGGGAACTTATTTATTGTATTTATATAACATTGCCTGATGAACAGGGTGGCTGCTTACAGCGCAGTGATATTGGAGTAGTTTGAGTTATAAATATTTTTAATGATCCTGTTGTTGATGGATGGATTATTCCTCTCGGCAAAGGCGAAGGCTTACCCGAGTATCTTAAGAGAACAATTTGAGTGTCAGTTTCACAAGTGAAAAAAATCCGAAAAGGAAAAGGAAGCAATTCATTCACAACGGGACATGGTGCAGAGGAGGATAACCTGCCTTCAAAGATTTTTGTTTCGAGTATTATAATGTTTAATAAATAGTTTACTTCAAAGGCCTTTGCTGGAGAAAAAAAAATAAAATAAGCAGCTTTCCTGCTATTCTTGTTCACTGGTCCAGTGTTGCTATAAGTAGCTCATATCCTGTCCTCTGTGGTCTCAGGTGGTTAGCTTTTGTTTGGGAAACTGAAGCTTCAACCGAAAGAGCTGTGCCTACCAGTTAAATTATTAGGTAGTTGACAATATGTCTTGAAAATCAATGGAACTCATTGTGGGACTTGGCGGGGTGACTTTGGCAGGGGAGGAGGGGTCTTGGTATTATTTTGGGTGATGAGCAAAGGCGACAGATCAGATCATGTAAAAATAGAAGTTGCTAAGAAAGGCGTCCAAAGTAGGTTCTTCACTTTCATCTGCCCCCACCACATACTTTTTTTCAAGCATTGTTAAACTTTCATAGAGTACAAGATATATTGGGAGGTCATTTGATCTGTTCTCAGTGTCATGATTAGCTATAACAAACCCCATTCTCATTTGAAGTTTTTTTGACATGTTTTGTATCCATTTCGGTATTTCTGTATTGTTTTATTTCTGCTAAATGTTGTACTTTGTGTTTTTGTTCCATCAAGTAAAGAAATGACTCAAGGTTTAAAGGAAAAGGCTTGGGTGTTTCCCAAATAATAACATCTTAGGCTTTCTAGTTCTGGGCATATGAACTAAGCTGCTGTTTTCTTCCATTGTTTTTAATTCTGAGTTGTTTTAAATCATTTGAGGGAGTAGTAATATGTTGCTGTCATCCTTCTAAAGCCTCATGGGGTTGAGGCACTTGCCTGGGGATGTTTCAGAGACACATTCTCTGGCCCAGATTTCAATGTCTTCCCTATGAAATATCCTGTATTTCCAGCCGTGACAACTCCCAGCCAATGAAACAAGAAATACTCTTCTTATGTGATTTTTGTGAGGAAGAAGTTTTTGTCACTAAGGATTGATGGGGTAAGGAGGAGAAGTCTGAATGCAAGGACAAACGAGTATTCCAGAAGCAAGATGTCATAATCACCTCTAAGGAGAGCTTCAGATAGGCAAAACAGTTTTTCTCCAAGACAAGTACGTAAGGTGTAACACTGAGCTGTCTCAAAGTCTGTTTTTCTAATTTAATAATGTGTGATCTACAAAAACATCCATGGTTACTCTGGCTGGAGGAAAGTTAGTTTTACCAAATAATCCACACACAGAAAATAGAAGTGATTCTGAGGATATTTTGGAATTTCACCCCGGATTCTTTTGGGTCTTTACTGTTGATCGTGTATTTTGTCAGTCATCATCTGATGACTCTGAAATAATTAGTCCTCAGAACACGTCTAGTAAGTGTAATTGCTTCAAATCATTCCTTGTTCAACTTACAGCTAATGAATAACTATTACAGACTAATCAGTGCTATAATGGTAATTAGTAAAGCGGGTAAAATAACTGGAAATTAAAATGATTAAACTTGCCTGTTTGGTATTCCATGTTGAGCGGTGAGTAAATGATGAATCAGAAATCATATAGGGTTCACTTGTGTATTTATGCCACTTGGACAAATCCTCTGCACTTCAAACAGGAGTCTGAAGGGAGAGGACATGCACTGTGGTGGTGACCAGGGCTGCCAAAAAGTTCAAGGATTGTGCCTTTTATCACGAGGGGCCCTTTCAGCCCTGCTCTTGTTCACCACCTGTGCACATGCTCACATTCTGCCAAGTTCCTGTCCCATTCCTACGGGCTCTTCCTTATTCAAAGGCTATGTTGAAGTTTTTGGTGTATGCCTTGGGAATGAACCCTTATCTGCTGCCTCCACAGTCCCGGGTCCTTTCCACATCTCCAGATCCAGTAATGTCTTCATCTAGATAAACTGCCTGTGGAAAATTCAGAAGCTTTTTGTCTTAAGCAAACTCAACTGCCATGGAGGGAGGACATGAAACTCCTTCCCAACCATCCATGAGCAAATTTATGACACAGTGACTTGCCTCCATTTTATTTTTTTTTACAGAAGGGCCTTTTGTGAAGAGGTTGTTCCCGTTATCCCGCTATGAAAAAACCTGTATACTTGTGCTTTCTTTTAAATTAGAGTGTAGTTGTGTTTTTCTGTCCTGTGATCTTGTGCTACTGTTTTCTGACTAAGGGACATCATTTTTCAGAACTGAAAAAAATAACAGTCTGATTTTGACCTGTCCTAATGGAAATGACCAAATATTAGACATTGCAATTGGAAATGACTTGGTCAATGGAGAGAATCAGGTACTTGCAGGAATGATTCTCTTCCGTGCGCTTCTCTGTTTGGTCTGTAAAGGGGTGGAAGTTCCCTTGTTCAGACTTTGATATCAAACTTTCATGTATCCCTGAAATGTATCCAAGACACCTAAAGGAATCCAACAGCCCTAATGCAGGACCTACAGGTGCCCTGTGGTTTTCTAGAGCGTCGTGCAGAAGCCAGATGGGACACCTTAAAGCATCCCAAATGGCAATGGCACTTGAGCTTCAACCCTAAAGCTGAGATGTTACAGAAAGTTTCTCTTCAAGTCTGGAATTTACTGGGAGCATTACCAGCAGAATTTCTTTTTATGTATGATGTACTATTTAATTCCTTAATTGAATAACAAAACTTCCTTTAGAATGCCTTTCAAATGTATGAGAACAAGAGAAAGCCTTGTTTTGTTCCATGTTTCATGTTGCTGATCATAATAAACTCTCTTCCACTTAACCCCTCCCCCTCAATACATTCTTTCCTGTGCAAGAGGAAGACTTACAGCTGTAAGATAAAAAGTTTTATAAACCTTAAAACAGAAATAAATTCTTGCATGTATATCTACTTATGTAAATATCTATATATAATTTGTACATGCACACTGTGGATTTCTATGCTTATGTTATATATAATGTTGTTTATACAGATTGAACTTAGGTAAAAAGGAAAGAGTTTAATGTAGATATAAATGAATCAGTACATTTCTGCATGTGATAAAGAAGTTTAATTAGTTTTTCCTCCCCGCCCCGTCTGTAACTTTCTTGAAGTGAACGTTAAATGAATTAGTGAAATTATGAAGCCAGTTAATAACTGGTATTTCAAATTAAAAAGTCAAACATTAGGAAGATGAGGCTGGGAGGAATAGGAACAAAAAGAAAAACCAGCAAAGATAAAGTATTCTTGGGTGGTGGTTGTTGACTCCTACACTAAACTGCCTTACTGCCCCACTGGCAAACCTTCAGTTTTGTGGACTCCAGCCTTTGCAGTAGCTCTCTTCATTTTCCATATGCTGTATTGAGTATTGTTCGTCATCATGGGCACCTGAAAGTAAATTATGGAAACTTCTCTTCTGCTTGTGGTTTAATATTATATTAGGGAAATAATATAAAGCATAGATTGTTAATTGCAGTTCAGTTTTATATTTATTCTGTGAAGCTAGATACAGAATTTATTCTATTTTTGAGGGAGTTGTGGGAGATTATGGTTGTCATAAGGTTCTTTTTATGAAATGCAGGTGAAAGGGAGGAAATATGGATGATGCATACTGACTTGCTGAATTTTTTGCAAGCAAGTAGCAAAACAATGATAGATGTAATATATGATCAGATTTGTTTTTAAGGAAAAGAGCTACTGTAGATTTTTAGGAATTCAGAGTTTTTTTCAAGAAAGCCAACTTAAGTCTTCGAACATATATATTAAAAAAGCTGGGAAGTTATACTTGATTTCTGAAAGATGTGAGCTGTAAAGATTGTTTATATTTAAAATCGCCATTCTCTCTCTCTCTTTCTCTCTGTAAATATATATAAATGTTCCAGTGTTACTCTAAAGCATTCTGCTTTTGTTTTCCTGGCTCTTATGCAAAGAGTATCTGAATATTAAATCAGTAGTAAAGCATGTGCTCAAGTGAGCTATGGAAGTGCTTTTCTTTAGCGTACTTCCTAGAATTTTCTATAAAGTAAAAGCAGGATTGCTCAATGTGTATAAAAGCTGAGGAACTGGCTAGAAAGAAGTGATACCTTGGTAGCTGGGGAAATGACTGGTGCATCTTGGCTTCAGAATGGTGCAAGCTAGGCTGAGTTACTCTGGGCAAAATGGGAGCTGCCTTAAAAAGATTAAAAGCTGAAGGATTGTGGGGGTTCAAAGACATGGTCTGTAAGGGAGAAAGAGCAACCAGAAGACCAGCTCCCACTGGAAGGGAGTGGTCATGGACACCCTTATCTCTGATGTCTTCTAAAATCTTTTCTCACATTTTGCTTTAAAGTAGCTGTAAATGAAATTATTTTGCCAGTCTCTATTTTAAGTTCATTTTGAAGTTAACAGAAGTTTTGTCAATCTCATTGGCATTAGCTTTGTTTTCAATGTATGTAATATAACTTAATATTATTCCTAGCTTATATTAACTACTATTACATTCATACTTTCTTTTCTAAATAAAAAATGCTGTCTTTGGATGTCATCCCAAGAACTAAACATTTCTTTCTTACTCTGTTTCGAACAAAACAAAATTTATGCAATGCACCCTTCAAAATACAGAGTTGTCTTTCACATGATACTCATATGATGCTTAAGAGTTCAAACAGTCACATTTTTCAAGAAATGCTGAGAATTTTTAACATTTCTTTTTTTTTCTGTCTGCTACCTCGTGTGACATAACCTTGTCAGAGGTTCAGTGATGTTCAATGTGCAGTGGTGTTGCCTGGTAATTTTTCAGATTGTTACTGTACTGGTGCTGACTATGAAATTCAGATTCTCCTTATAAGAAACCTAAAAGAAGAAGTAAAAAGGCAAAACTCAGCTTTCGCTTCAGTTACAATTCAGTCATACACCAGAAAACTCACATTTCTGGGTATCGATTGTGTTCATTTACCTCAGCAAAGTGCATTCATTGATAACTACCTGCTGGTATTGAATCAATTATATGTGAAACACGGGGCATTATTGTCAGGTAAGGTAAATAATATTGATTCTATTTTAAAATGAATACAGCATAGGAGAAATTAATTTGATTCTCTGAAGTCATTAAATTATGTTCTATCAACTATATAAACAGTGAGGGTCATGTGGTATTATGATACCATGAGGCAAGTTACAGCTGCAAGTTTGAGCAAGGTTTCCCCTCCATAATTGCAGCAGAGACATTTTAGTTTTGCTTTGTATTAAAAAGGAGGAAGAAAAATCCAGTGCCTGTAATCGATCTTAAGGTAGGATCCCAACTGGTACCGAGTCCTCTGGCACTCCTGAAGTGGAACTACAGTCTTAACTGACTGCAGCAAACCAGGCCCTTGGTCATGTTGTAAGTCAGCAGACTTTGAAGCTTCAAACATTATTGTGACTATGGACTCTTTAGTCAAAATTCCTTATCTTCCAAAATAAGCAAATAATCAGAAACGGGAGAAGGGAGTTGTGTTGAGTGGTCATCTTTGAAGCCATTGGCTCCATGAAAGAGTAGCAAGGAAGGACAAGTGCAATACACACGACTACCACAAACATGAGTAAACCGTGAAGATGGCTTTGGATTGCTCTGGCATCTATCCCCATATAATGACAATGAACTGTCTGACAGAAAACTTGTTAAACAGCAGCAGCTAAAGCACTGAAACTGTCAAACATAGAACCCTTTTTGGATCACAGGTGACCATACAACTGAGATTTAGTCATTGATCATGTACCTCACACCTTGTCTTCATAATCTGCACAGTTGACCTTGGAGTCTTCGTATATGAGCAAATAAATTACTGATTATCACATTCCATACGAACAGAGCAGGAGACACTGAGAATCCTGCCAGCGCCCTGTGACCCTTGTCTCGTTTCAGATATTTAGTACCAAAAAACTTGCAACCAAGCTGTAGCTGGTTGAACAGGTATCTAGAATTCCATGTTTGGAAACAGTAGTAGGATCAAAAGAGCTGGAGGAATAAAAAGAGTTGTCTGTATATGAAAAAGGGGCAGAGGATGTGAGCCATGTGACTATAATTGGTGGATACAATTTCATCATGAGTGAAATTTGTCTGTAGAAAGTAATCCATAGAGAAATGAAGGTAGATGAATAATTGTCACTAATCAGTGTTACAGAAATCAACAAAAACATCTGTGTGATACACTTCTTTGACAACAGTATCTCAGTGTCATGTATACAGGTGTCTTTAAGCATCAGGCCTAAAGGTCCAGAGTGGCTCAAGTGCCTATTTTGGCACTTACAGCAAGATTCAAGTACAATTTATGTGTCTGAGTCCAAGAAAGTGATCCAGGAAGCTTAGGATCCAGTAACCTTCTGAGTGTCCTCAGGACACCTAAAATAGGTTTCACAGCTGTCTAACTAAAAGGTACCTGTGTCTTCTCAGCAGCCCTGCTCTGGAGAACTGGGTATCAAATCACTTATCCTCCCCGTGCTGCTGAAACAAAGTGCTTGAGTACAACCCAAATCTCCTGAGAGAATAGTCTTTGGAAAACATCTAGCATGGATGGGCAGAATTGAGTTCAACCCAAAGCCTAGCAGCTGCGACCACACTGATGAAAATTCATAGCAGGAAAAGGTAGAGCTGGTCGCTTTTTGCAGCTCCCCTTGCTGCTGAGAGCGCTTGCCTAGAAGACTGGGGGTGGCAGTTCTGTGCTAACTTCCACATGACAGAATTAAAATTTGCTCTGTCCCTGCAGTATGTCGTAGTTTCCAAGTCTTAGAGAGGTACAGGGAGAAACCCTGTGCTTGAGACATCCTGCAGGGAAAGCAAATTTCGAGCCCCATTTTCAGAACCATTTCCCTGTGTCAGACCAGGTAGCTGGGTAACTGGAGCAGAGCCCAGAATGCAGTTTTCTCCTCTTCCTAGCTGAGTTCCATAGCCTTTAAGCCACATAACTAGTTTTGTTCTTCCCTTGTCCTGTTTCTCCACTCGCGAATGCATAAGTGCCTGCCTTACCCGGCAGCAGTGATCTTCTTTGAGCACCTTGTAGCCGAATTTGTAAATATTTCAATTACCGAGTCCATTTTGAAGTATGGAGTGCTGAGCTGCATCTTGACTGCCCTTTCAATATATCTACTGTGCTTGGTGTGTTGCAGTTCTAGTCATGTACTGATGAAAGCACACCTTTATTAGCCAGACCAGTACTGCGTTGTCAGCCAAATTTCAGCCATGTTGCATATAGTTAAAATTTAAAGAAAAGAAAATTTTTTGCAATGTCTCACTTTAAAATTTTATTAGCGAATAATGTTAGAAGAGTGATCTGTTAAACTTTGATCTTATCCCACTGTGAAATGTTCTCAGTTCTATTTCTTTGCAGATTTGACAGACAAACTGGGAAGCTTTAAAACATCCAGATAACCTGCGTGTTTCTTCCTAACACTATACTGAATAGTGAGAGTATTGTGATGGATAAAATCAGTGCTAATTATTTCTAGTCTTAAAACCCTTTCCTTCTCTTCATCGTCATGTTACTCTACAGAGCAATGCTCGGGAATTTGCCTTTCTCAGCAGCATTCTTTCTTGTTCTGAGTTCCTTTTCCTGTTCACAGGCCAGCTTTATATAATTATTGATATGCAGACTCACTCCAGTTGCTATTTATGCCAAGTGTGATGAACTGGTATGTTGAAAATAGATATCTAACTATGGATATGTTACCCTACCATATTATTGCTGCTAAAATTCTTTCCAGTTGACTGGTTTTTACCTTGTGGTTGGTGAATTAATTCCCAGCTTCTCCCAGAGTAGAGAAATTCACTGATTAACAACAGACTTAAGAATGAGTTCAAATGTCTTGTGAATAATGCTTTTGTGTTTTTGAAGCAAAGAACCGCAGTTAAAAAAAACCCAACAAAGTTTTCTAGCGATTGAAATAAGTGCAGTGCAAGTTGCATTTCACCTTTTAAACCAGCGGAGATATTAGCCTGGTGACCCTGGAAAATAGCTTTTGGATCTAAACCAGTGGTAGCTTCAAGTATAATACTCCAGATCTATTGTAGGTTGTCTGAGCAATCATTCTGTTGGATTACACTCAAAAAAATACTGGTATGAGGAATAAACAGGAATAAACATAATTTAGATACATAATAAGATCGAACAGAATGTGTAAAATCTGAGCAACCTGGTCTGGTGGGAGGAATTGCTGCCTATGGCAGGGGGGCCAGAACTAGATGATCTTTAAGGTCCCTTTTAAACCAAACCATTCTGTGATTCTATGAAAATGCATCTCTAAAACAAATCCTGTAATGGCAATTGCAAATACATTTCCCATGGCGTTAAAAAAAATGATTGTTCAGTGAAGCGGAGAACTGATAAAATATTTATTCAAAGTCCGTTATCTTTGAGTTTGATTTGCATTTAAAGAAATATTCCTGGCTTTCTTTCTGCACTGTTTTCATTAGGATAGTCGGAGAGTTTCACATGATCCTTTAATTGTGTCAAAAACTGAGTCAGTAACAGAGATGAAATATGGAGATCAGTACACTCTGTGAATGCTTCACAAAGACTCAGTTTAATTAAAAAATTAAACACTAAATCACTTTAACCCAGAACTTCAAAATATTGCTGTGAGGACAGAGGTTAAATCAATTATGAAGTAGTGGCCAAAGCTCACACACTAATAACTGTGGTGGGGGTGGCTGTGGGTTGTTAATTGAGGTGCTCTAGTCTGATGGTCGTTTGGGTGATTGCCTTTTACTGCCCTGTTAGGCATACTGCACAGGATCACAGAATCCTTAGGGTTGGGTGGGACCTCTGGAGATCATTTGGTCCAACCCCCCCTGCCAAGGCAGGGTCACCCGGAGCAGGTGACACAGGAATGTGTCCAGGTGGGTTTTGAATGTGTCCAGAGAGGGAGACCCCACGCCCTCCCTGGGCAGCCTGTTCCAGCGCTCTGCCACCCTCGGGGGAAAGAAGTTCTTCTTTATGTTGAGGTATTGCATACAGTAATGTTCATCAGTTCATCTCCAGTCCCAAATCCACTGAATAATGTTGCTGCTCACTGATGGACAAGTCCCAGGACTCCCTTCTTACGGTAGTGTTAATGGTTTGGGCTAAGACAGCTCAGTCATGAGTTGTCTAATCATAGAATCATATAGTAGTTTGGGTTGGAAGGAACCTTAAACATCATCTCATTCCAACCCTCCTGCTATGGGCAGGGACACTTTCCAGAAGTCCACGTTGCTCAATGCCCTGTCTAACCTGGTCTTGAACACTGCCGGGCATGGGGCATCTGCAGCCTTTCTGGGCAGCCTGTTCTAGTGTCTCACCAACCTCACAGTAAAGAATTTCTTCCTAATATCTTATTTAAATTTACCCTCTTTCAGTTTAAAGCCATCACCCTTCCTCTTGTCTTTAGAGGCCCTTGTAAAAGGTCCCTCTCCAACTCTCTTGAAGACCCCTTTATGTAGTGGAAAGCTGCTGGAAGGTAAAAATGGCCCCTAGAGCAGAACTGGACCCTGTTCTCCTGACTTTTGTGTCACATTTGGACTTGAAGAAGGAAGTACCTGTATTACGTGGTACTGAGGAGGTACAGCAGCAGAACACCAAATGTGTATTTTGAACCAGGAAGGAAGATAGAATACAAATACCTTCAGCGCTAAGTGACAGATGGTCGGAGGTTTGGATTGCCAGTTTGGATTTAGGTGCTTCAGTTTTGCTTAAGTGTCCTACTTTAGGTACCTAAGTCTTTTTGAATCTAGCCCTGAGATAGTAGCAAAGGTTGTCATGAAAGTTTTGAATTACAAAAGCACTAGTCTGTAACATAAAAGAATTTTTAAGTCCTACATGAATAGTTCTGCTAGTAATCACGGATGCAATAGTATGTATTTCTAAATTACAAAGGTTAGAGAATGTGCATCTATTGCTAGTGTAAATATCCTTCCTAATGCCATGAGATGATAATTGGAAATTTAATGGTAGGAAACAGGTGCCACACCAGTGCTGTGCTATGGCTGAGACCTTCATGATGATTTAGTATCCAGAATAATTAAAAAAACATAACTAAAGCCTGTTTTATTACATATAATAAAATTTATAGATTTTGTGAGGATTTGCATAATCTTACTGTCAGTCTTTTATTTTATTGCATCTGAAATAAAAACTAAATTTTTTTAAACTGTGGAATGAAAAAGTAGAGCAAAATTTAGTGGTTTTTCACCAGCCCCCTCCTGAAGAAGACAGTAAGAATGAGGGATTGATTTCTCAAACAATTTTTTTCCAGACAGGAATGTCCTTATTTATGTGCAGTGTACGTGTTGAATTGAAAGTTCTAACTGAAGTATCTTGGGTGATACCATGAACTGGGTGAAATCAGTGGGACTACTGACAAAAACAAATCCGGAACAAGATCACATCCCGGATTTAAAGCCTCTCTATCTCTAACCTGGTCAGTACTGCTACTAAACCCCCTAAATCAGTAGTCAGGCTGTGTAATTGCCGTGGTGTGAGAACAGAGTGTCTGTCAGGAAGACATATGGAAGATATTATCACACCATTTATGTAAAATTGCACCGTCTTGGATGACTTGAGTTCTCACACATGTACTCCTTTCTCACAGATTCCCCTCATGACCATCTAGACTCTGCTTGGAATTTTGAGTTTGCAGCAGCCTTACAAATGTATCTGGACTTGCCCGGGTTCAAGGGCTTTAATATTTAAACTTTCTTAAATCCGTATTTCAATCCAGAGAGGATTAAAAGAAACTGAATCAAACGTCTGTAAAAAGGCCTTGGCCTCCTACACACATTTTTCTCCATTTGTAGATGTCATTGTGCTACCTGCTGTACAAAACAAAACAGAAAGATGCTGTGGCTTACCAAGTAGTCTTTGGAAGTGTTCCAAGGCAAATTAACAGACCAAGCTCTAACCAGTGCTTGCCCAACCATTAGAAAACTTAGTAAGCTGTGAAAGAATGCAGTTTGCTCTGCAGTTTTCTCACTATGAAATGTACAGACTAAAACCGTTTTTGCAGTTAGTGGAAATTAAGGTCTATCTAAATGTTCTCTGTGGTTGTAGGTATCCTCACAGTGAATGAAAGACCTCTCTCTGCTCTGCTTTTTCCTCCATTTAAGTGAGTGCTAAAAGTAGCACTGAGCTATAAGGGAAGAGGAGTCAAACATTTATTATATCCTGGCCACCCAGAGGGGGAAAAACATTGGTGTCTACAAATGAAGCAGCATTTGCTTGACCTTTCTGTAAGTGAATTGTACTCAATAGGTTGGTTTGTTTCCTAGCGAGGATATATTTTGCCCCAAATCAGATAGTACTTTTCAAAAAAGTACTTCCATACTAAACTTACTGAGAAGCTTACAAACTTGTAGTGAACCAAAAGGAAGCAGGGTGAAAAATAGTAAGTATCCCACAGGTTTCGGGTTGCTGTGTAATTGGTACTTTAGTTTTACACATCCTTGGCTTTTCTCTTTTTATAAGTAATTACCTTGGTCTCTAGTCAAACCAGGCTCTACAGGTTGCTTTTGTGAGCCTTGTGCCATTTATTATCAATGGGCTTGCTTTTTAGTGTTGTGAGAATCCTTTACTCTAACAAGGAGCTCTGTCGAGACATACAGCCGAGTTCGTAGTCACCTGTGCAGCTCATGGCAGCCTTGATGGGTTGGGAACATCTGTGTAACTCCTCAGACAGTGAACTCCAGGACAGCTGGACCAAACTTTTTCTCTGAAAGATTTAAAGGCATAGTCGTAGGTCATGATATTACCACTACCTCTACAGCTACTTTCCAAGGGTAAGAACAGGAGCAGGGCAAGTGGCTACTTAGGAGGCAGCGTATTTTTATTTTCAGAATACTGAGCCTTCCTAGCCATATTGCCTGTGGTACAGCTGAAATCTCACAGCAAGCAAATATTAGAGTTACGTGCAGGTAACTGTAATAGGTATAGTTACAGGGAGGTTCAGAGTATCAGCACACTTAATCTTGCCTGCTACCACTGGGTCCGCCCCTCACCTTTTCCTGCATGCATCCTCTTAAATTGTTTGGTTTTTTTTTTGTTTGTTTGGTTTTGTTTTTTTGTGTTCTGTTTGTTTATTCGGGTTTTTTTAGGGGGGTGTATTTTTTTTGAAAAACGAAACCAAAACCCCATCCCCTTTTGCAGCCATCTGGTTGTTCTCTGCTACACAATGCAGAACCAATTGCATGGTTCTTGTCAGTGGTTACATTTTTATTGTTATATAAAATAAACAGGTCAAGTGTTCTTGCCCATTTTAAATGCTTGTGGAAATAATTTTTTTTTTTAAATTAATGCATGTTAAAAACCTCAGTATTGTGTAATAGGGTTAGTCATGTTTAGCCACACTGTCTGTACATAGCTGATAAGATATATTTTTTCCTACTCTAGATCATCATCCATGTTTAGGGGGTATGATTTTGTAAACACTTAAGCAGGTGATCTGCCTTATACTGAAAAGAAGTCCTGATGGCTGCTGTTGGCCTGGTTACGCGTGAAAAGTTGGGCAAAAGCCTGCGGGACTGGGACACATCTCAGAAAACAAGTAGTTGCTTTTTCTTGTGCAGGTATTTTCATGCTCTTTTTCAACAGATTTAATCAGAGAAATAAAAATTATTACAGTAGGAACTTCTGGTGTCTTGAGACAAAAAGCAAGTCACTAATCATGTAACCAAGCCATTTTCACAAAGTTGCAAATGTTGTGGCAGAAGTCCATTTCTAACCAACCTGCAGATGAGTTGAGGCAGTGGTGTGTGTTTTACTTACGTTCCACATGTGGTACTCAGGGCAGTTCTCCCCAGCTTTGTCATTAAATAGCAGATTTAAAGTAAATGTTTGAAGTATAAGTTGACCGTATTTGAAGCATAAGGGTGATGAAAGTGATGCATTATGTCACTGTAACATATTGACATTATCAATTATGTGTTATTAAACAGCTTAGCTAACTGAATGATTTACCTTGTGTTTAACTGCCTCTTTCAATTAAAAGTAGCAAATGCTGTAGAACTGGGGCACAGTCATAGAAACCATATATTTTCTCCTGTTAACACCAGCGCTGCTGACATGCAAGTGATGGGAGTGTTGGCATTTTGCTGCAGGCTCTAATGGGCTAGTTTAAATGGCCTAAAAAAAGTGATTAATGATTAGGAACAGGACTGTTACACAGCTTCACAGCTCTTTTCCTCAACACATTTCCATTTACGTCAACTAGCCGCACACTTGGGAGGTGTTATTTCAAAGTAGTCAACACAGGGGCATTTTTCTACTACCATTTGTTTCTATTTCTTAGGTCCCTTTGGTTGTCCAGATATAGCGAGTGCCTCCTTAAAGTTGTAAGCTTCAGTGATAAAGGAGGATAATCCTCAGACTAGAGTGTCTGGTGACCAAAATCTAAAACTGTGGAACTCTCTTGTAATTTCAAAATATCTTTGCCCTCACTCCGCTTCCTCCTGTTTGGTGTATTGTGTTGGAAATAATCTAAAGGTTCCTCCCGGAGTAATTGAAGCACTTCATCAACCAGTACGTGATTCTCTTCTGCTATTCACTTGATTTTTGCGGCAAGCAGTAATTTGTACATTAGTACTGCTTGTTTGTAATGGGTAACTGTCCACCCCTAAGCCCTCCCTTTATATACATGGATACACATCTACATATATATTTGTTACGTGTGTTTCTTTGGGAACTGAGATCAATAGACACTGCTGCAGCACTTTAACCCCTCCCACCCCAAGTAATAATTAACACTTTAACCCCTCTCGCCCCAAGCAATAATTAGGTGCCATGAGTAGTTCCAAAAGAAAGTTAAAAACAAGGTTGGAAAATCTAGCATCTCACTCTTTTTAATGAACCTTAGGAGAGTGAGGTGTCTAGCAGACATAATGCATTCTCTTTGCTCTTTTAAGCTAAGGCAATATCAAACACTGGAGTAGTGGGGATTGAACACTCAAGGGGAAGGTACCTTGTACTTTTTGGAAGTTTATTTCACTGTACTGAGATCTTAGAGCTTGTGGCTGAAAGTCAGCACTTGCTCTCATGTTGCAAGAGAAGGAAATGTATTTTCTTAGAACAGGACATTTGTGTAGTATTTTAGTTGCTAGCATTTTTTTAGTGATCAAAGTATGAACCTAAGTCTTAGCTG
>VZTA01026724.1:34030-83186 GCA_013398855.1 Mohoua ochrocephala
GCCGGGACGGCAGCGCCGGGCTTTCCGTCCGCCCGCTTTCGGCTCTGCCCGCTCAGCCTCCGTCTGAAGCGGAGGGAAGCTATTTTTTGCATGGCTTTAACCCTTGGTAGGTTTCTCTAGAGTGTTAATTACGTGTCACACGAGGAATGGAAAGTGGGAAATGTGGCTGAATTACAAGTCTAATTAAGTTTCTGCTGCTGGAGTGTGTGCTACGTGGTGGTGAGGCTCCTCTCGTTTTCCTTTCCCTTTTGCTGCTACTAGAGGCTCATGATTTTTGTGACTGTTTTGATATTTTTATTATTGTTATTTTTTTCATCAGCCGTCTCTGTAGCAGTTTGAGTGTTTGCTCCTCCATCAGACTAAAAGTGCTGTTATTTTGTGCAGGTGTTAATGCCCATCCTCACCACCACCCTGTGGAAGCAAATTAGCTCTAGAACTCAGAGCTCGGGGAAAAAAGCCTCCGCGATTTGCAAAATGTCATTTATCTCCTTGTTCAGTAAGCAATCCTTGACTCTGAAAGAAGGTGGTGTCTGACATCATCGAGTAGTATGGAATAAATACATCATTTTCCTGCTTAGATGCTGTGGTGGAAATCTAAGCAAGGGTATGGTCATGTTGTTGACATGTATTATAATGGTTAATAAAAAAGGCAGCGTGCTCATTGTGTTTGGAACTGGAACATTGCTTGGTACTGCTTTCATTGAATGCAGAATCATTTACTCCGTGCGAATCGATGACGTCAAACCGCAGGTGACAACAGTGAAGTGACTTGAGGCAGGATGCGGATTAGGAATGCTGAAGGGAAATTATGTGACCACAGTTAATACATTTCACTGGTTCCAAACCAGTGAGACTGTGAGGCTAGTGAAAATAATGAAGACACACAGCAGACGATTTCTCTACTGAAATCTGAGCTACGTAAGATTTTCACCCTTCTGACCACAGGAATGACAGACATTTGGAAAACATGGCTGAACATTTAGGTAAAGCATACTGAAAATCCACATCTGGTCAGCAGTCCAAACACTAACGTCAGTAACATATGGGTAGTGATTGCTCTATAAAATCTCCAATGGAGTTTGAACATTTACAGCTTCTGGGGACATGAGTTTCAAGTGTACAGGGAAGATCATATTTAATAAACTGATGTGAGGTGTAACAGAGTGCAATTTTGAGCATTTTAGTGAAGACTTGCAATATTCTGATGTATATGGTAAGGGAACCATATCTGTGCGAACTACAGAACTTGTTTTTAAGCGCAGATGGGGCCAGATGTGCCCTGGCCACCTTTTTGTAGCAGCCAGTCTACTTGTCTACTGACTTGGGGGATCAGTAGGGTATGTACTGACAAAAAAATTCCACAAATCCCAAGGTATAATTTTCACTGTATTTGCTTTCTTCTCCTCCACCCCCACCCTATATTGCTATGATTGCACCTTTTTGTGTTCTTATTTTTGTTGTGGAGATTTGGTTGTAAGAGGTAGTTTTGCATTACATAAACATCCAATTCATTTGGTGGGAGAGGTAGGACAGGATGCTGTTACCCTTAGAAAACTATTAAGTAACATCACTTCTCCCTACTATAATTTTTGTCAACTGACTGTGGACTCCAGTGGTCTAGTGGAAAAGAAACACCTGTTTTCTATGCTATCAAAAGCTGTATGGCTCCTTTTGGTACTGCTTTATTGACTTTACTTTGGCTGGCAGAATTAGGCTTTGAAACCCTGTGGAGTGGAGCAGTGGCTGGTGACAACTACTCATCAGCACAGATCTGATGGCTAGCAGATTTCCCTGCTCTCAGAGTCCACCTGCAATCTATTTATGACTCCAACAAATGTTTCTTCTGGTTTAGGCCAGTGGAAACCTCCTGGTCTCTATTTATAACCCAAACTTAACAGCCTTCCCCAATTTACGCCTCCTTCTTTCTCCCATCTCCTCCTCCTCCTCCTGAGGATAAAGGAAGAAAATCAGAACCTCATCCGCACTTGGTTAGTAGCATATCAAAACTTCTGCTTCCTAAGTTCAGCATTGTTCTCGCTAAATCAAAGGCATAGCAGCAGCGTTTGTCATGTAATGAAAAAATGTGGTATTTTCTTAATTGTCTTTGTTGTGGCAGCACTGGCATGCGTTGTTTGAGAGGGCTTCCAGAGAGTCCCGCGGCTCTTGCTGAGCCCCAGGCTGCACCCGGGTTAGGTGAACAGCACCCTGAACCCCACTCCACAACCCATCTCCAGGGATAAGTAGCAGCATCACAAAGGGATATTTATGCAGGTATTTAGTGGGGTCCAGCCAGCAGCAGAAATACATCAAAGGTAGTCTTAGAGAAGGAACCTTTCTTTGCGGCTTTGTCTTTTTATATTCTGAAAGGTCATTTGTGAACCGACTGTGCCAAAAAAGGCCTTTCCCCAGAAGTTTACTGTTGTTATTTTTTACTTTTTGATTACAGTAACTTGCTTATCCCCCAAACAGACTAAAGAACAATAAACAAATACAAAAGGAAAAGGAACAGCTCATCAATAACAAAGACCTGCGTTCTAAAGCTTTGAGAGTACTGACTCTTACATCTCACTCCAAGCAAAGCAGGAGTCCTGCAGAGAAAGGAATCTAAAAGATATGAAAATTATAAAGATAGTAAAAACAATGTTTGGTAGGGATATTTTAGCTTGGTGTGGAGAACTGAGCTTTAAAGTGCAGCATACTGAGGAATGTGTTTTTCCCCCACTGCTGAATGTTGTGAAGTGCATAGGGAATTCTGTATTTCAACCCCTGTGAAATACTGTAACCTAGATGAATGCAGAAGGTCTGGCTTTCTCTTCAAGTTGAAATTTTGAAATTGGGCAGCTCAAGAGTGTTAATGTGGCTTAAAAAACTAAATGGCATCTAAACCTAATCCTTTGAAATCATATCAAAATAGTCTCTTGCAAGAGGCAACAATACAGTCCACAAATATAACTTATTTCTGTGTTCTTCCTTATTTAAAAATTTATTTTCAAACTCTGAGTACAAAGAAGACACCAACCATGGATACTGAAACTGTGCAATTTGGTGTAATTATATTCCCCCCCATAGATTTAATGAAGGACTTTTAAGTACAATTTATCTTTGATAAATAGTCCCTCTACACAGAATGTTTATTAGATTGACAGCAGAATACACTCTGCAAGCTTTTTTTCCTTGCCACTTACGACTCAGATGAATTTTAATAGGAGTAAAAAGCTTTTATTTGCACAGTAATTTCACTTAAGGATCATATCCTTCAGAAACTGGCAGACACTTGTATGTCTTGATTGCAAAACAGACACTCAAGAGTAAAGAAACACGCATAAGATGTTATTATTTGACTTGTCACACTGCTGCAATTCTATTTGCAACTTATGTCACCGGTTCTCCTATAGGCATCGCCTGCCCTCTCCCCGCACACGGGAGCGCGCGTCCGTGCACGCGTCTGCTCGCACACGTGCACCTCGCTCCTGGAAAAGGAGCTGCGACGAGCTTGGAGCTGGGAGAGAGCTAGCTGGGTTTTGGGGTGGAAATTGCGAGTGCCACGGTCTTAATTGCCGTGATGATGCCTGCGGGAGGCTTGGAGTTAGAGCTGCTTTCTGCATACAAAATGGTGCTGGTTTCCCCGTGCCACGTCAGTTGTCACCGAGGCACATGGCTGGGAATGGGTCCTCAAATCTTCGGGTGCCACTTACAGCTTCAGGGAATATCGCTGTGGCATTTTATTACGCTTACCGGGGTGTGGTGGCAGGATCGGTTCGTGTAACTATTTGCCTCTATTTCTGGTTAGAAGCAACTATTTCTGAGTGAGTGGCTGCACTGTTCATCTCACAAAATGTTGTGTGTCCACGCACCGTTTATGGGGGATGATAATCCTCTGTTACGTTGTTTTAATTCGGCTTTGAAAGCTGCATTTTAAAGATGTCACTGCAGAGTTAATCACCTTCTTCATGTATTTCTAAATACCTTGTTCTGCTTCCTACTGAGGCAGAAGGTAGAGTCCCCCTTTACCTTCACCATAAGGGTATCGGATTTTTTCTGTCCATGTAAAAATGAAAAGTAACGACATTTTATTGTTAATAAAACAATAGCTAATTGTTTTGGAGGAAAACATACTGTTCCAAGCAAGGTGTTGAACTTTACATCAGCAAAATACGCATTTGAATTGTAAATGCCGTCCGTCGAATGCTTATTATTAAAACCTTTGTTTAAATTATTGATGAAGTGCGGTGCTGGCCTTCGCTCGGCGTGCCCTGGCGAGGCGGGAGTGTCACACAGAGACCTGCTGCCATCTACTGGCTCCGTGCGCTCCCTCCCGGGTGCCCCGCTGCCGTCTGTCCGTCCGTCCGTCCGTCCGTCCGTCCGTCTGGGGGCAGGGAGCTCGCCAAGTGGTGGCAAGTTTTTAAAAACTAAAAGCCTGGGGCCGAAATCACTTTAGGCAACATTTATATGCCTTCAGAAAGATTTTGTTTAAAGGGATCCTCTCACCTGAGGGTCATCAAATTCCCTTCCGTTTTTAATTGCTATAAAACATACCAGAGAAAACATTATTTTCTCAAGATAGGTAACGGCTGCTGAATGGGTTTTATTGCAGGTAAAGCGTATTTAATACAACAACGTTTGACTGTTCTGCTTATGCATGAAAAATCAGAATTGAAATCGGTTAATAGGTTTTAATTGCAAAGTCCAAGCAAATGACTAACTTCAAACATTAAATACACGGTAAAAAGAAATGTTTAAAAGGTATAAACATAAGATCAGTCATGCCATTGAAAGTCTGGCAGACTTTTCCAAAAGGTCAATTTCCAATTCATCACTGCACTGGAAAAGAATCCCTCAATATTCCTTATCCACCAAAGATAATGTGCAGCAAGCATAAGGGCATTTTTGTTTTTAAATTTGCATCTCCCCTCTCTGCCCCCAATTTTAAAATGAGTCTGACATCTCTTTACTGTACTTGATTCTTTCGTTTTATGTGCACTTTGCTGCAGGCTGGGGTTGCATATTTTTCTTTCTACATCCTGAAAATGAAACTCTGAATAAAGATTTCAAACAGTGTTTTTTAGACACTCCTGTGAAGAACAGCTAACAGATGTATTACATAAAAACATGCCATAAAATAATGGAAGTTATTGACTGGAATTCACCAAGGTACAGTTTTCTAAAACATTCCTCTTCCTATTCTTTAGTACAAATTGCAAATACTGACGAAGGTTGCTGCGGAGCTGAGCAAGTACATGCCAGAGAAAGCAGCAGAGGACACGTCCAGCATTTTGAGATCTCCTATGCCTGGAACAGTGGTGGCAGTTTCTGTCAAGCCTGGGGACATGGTAAGAAATGTGATCTATATGTCTGCCTTTTCATTGTATATCCCACAGAAATTTCTCCTTGGTGCAACTAAAACTGCAGGTCACACGGTTTGGTGTGGGGGGTTTTTTGTTGTTTTGGTTTTGTTTGTTTTTGTTTTTTTAAATCACCTGTAGAATAAAGTGTGCAGAAGGATGAGTGCTGGTTTTAGTTTGAATTATGAAAACTAATAAGGAAAAACAGTTCAAATTAAACTGGCTTTAAAAGGAAAATTTTCAGCCTGGTACAAGTCCACAGCAGAAACCCAAAGAGAGAGCTTGGTTTTGCATCCCAAATACCTTGAGGGGCAAGACAGGTGCAAGGGAGGAAATTGTGTGTAAATTCACATAAGTGTGTGTCTGTGTGTATATATATACACATAAGCTGTTAGTGCTAGCAGGAGGAGATTGTTGATTTTCTGCCCTGAAGTAATGAAAATATTACTAGAAAAAAAAGGGACACAGGACAGATATTTAACTTTACCCCTTTTTCTTTTCTTTTTTTTTTTTTTTTTTTTTTTTTTTTTAAGAAGCCCTGTGTTATCGTTTTGTAAGACGCATGAGTTTGGAATTCTATGCTGGGAATTTTCAGTCTCATGTGGTAGTCTTCTTGTCTTGCAGAAGGAATAAACTTGCCATACAGAAGGGTAAGGGATTATGCTGTTGCTGTCCAGGGGATTTCCAGTGCTCCTTACCTCACCTTGAGTTGGAAACAAATTTTTGTTTCAAAGTTGTGTATAAACACTGACTTGAACTCAGTTTTATACTAAATTCTACCACGTTGTATCATATGTTATTTCTAAGGTCGAGGCCCTTATCTCTCATAACCATTGAAAACAAGGGAGTGATTGCAGACACAGGAATATTTGTATCAGATCATGCATATTAATTTTAAAGTACTATTGTCAGTTAAATGATGCCATAGACATGCATGTGGCACTTAGATACAAACAGAAGCTTTAGTCACAGGGTTCATAATTTATGAAATGAAACCTAGATTTTCTTGAAAGATGGTTCAGAAATGGGATCAAGAGCTGAAATCCAAAAGCGGCGTTGCACTTATTAGGTGGCAGTCATCGATCATGCTGGCAGAGTGGTGTATTTGCTTACATTTTGCTATGATACCACCTTTGGTTTTAAAATATATGGTTGTTTCTGTCTGTGTACAGTGAGAACGAAGTCACCGTGTTAATATAAAAGATCTCTAGGTGCCAATATTTGTAGTAATGAAATAAAGACATTTTGGAGGAAACAGATCTAAGTTAAGCCGATAAGAAATTAGAAATTCTTTTAGCTTCTACATTTAGCTTTCTGGTTTGTGATCTATACATGCACACACACAGTTTAGATACTTTAAAACAAAAGAACAGTGTTCAATTAAAGTTATTCTTTATGTCATGACATGGACAGAGGAATCTGCTTTCTTTGTCTAGGCAATACAAGTGGCTGTATGAGGGACATCGTAAGCAAATACTTCCCTTTTTGTGAAGAATTAAGGGAAACATTTTTAAGTCAAGGATTTTGAGACTTTAAAAATTTGTTTAATATTTATTTTTGAGAAGTTAATTCTAAATGTTACCAGCCTTCTTGCCCTGAAGTATAGTTCTTGTTGTCTTGAAGGAATACAATCAGTGGAGAAGGAGGCCAGAGCCTAAGGGATTTTAAGTAAATAAATAAATGAACCTCCCTCCACAAATCCACAAGTGGTGCTGTGCATCAGAGCACAAGTTGTTAAATAATGTGTCTGAGATTTTTTTTTTCTCTTCTCCTCTCCTGCAGCTTTTTGCTGGAGGCACTGAGCGGCAGAGCATTTGAACAGCGTAATCTATGTTCTGCTGACCTGAGCTTGTCATTGCTAATTGTGTGGCTTTAATTGCAAAAAACACATTTGCGTTATTGAAAAGGGTTTAACTTAAATCCTTCCTTTTCAGGACTAGTGTCAAAACGTTAGAAAAAAGCAAGCCAGCAAGCGAGTGAGGGTAACATCAGCTATCGGCACTGAATAAGCAGTGGGATGGTGGGATTCAGATTACGCTTCTTGGCTGTCTGTCAGAAACCAGCTCACCCACTACAGCTGCTGAAGGCATGATGGGCAGGGAACTGTAGCTCCTTGATAAATACAGCTCTTTTTGTTGCACTGCTTGGGAAAAGTCTAATTTCTTTAGCGCGCTAGAGAAATGGGAATTTAAGTAGCTCCTATTCTGTGCGCTTGCCACTGGGTTTGGCAGCTCAGATTTGCACGGTGTGTGAAAACGGCACAGCTGAAAAATGGGAGAACATTAGGTAGTTGTCCATCCTTCCCCCCAGGTGTTGCTGCTGCTAGCAATAAAGCTGTCTGGTTATAGCTGCTCTGAGACTGTTTGCCCTGAGCTGTGAGCTGTGCACTACAGTGTCAGTGCAGCGCAGTCCCTGTGCTCACAGAGACACTCTCAGAGCGGTCAGCAGCACGGGGAGCTGAGCTGTCATCCCCCTCCTTCAGGTGTAAGTTTACAAATGGTGAAGAAGCACCTAGAGAGGGTCATCTCATCTTTGTCTGACTGGCTGCTCTGGCAAACTCGTGTTTATTGCCTACGGTTCAGCTCCGGGGCATCGCGCCTGGTCAGGTAAAGCATATGGCGTTTGTTAGTCCCTCTCCGTGTTTCTGTGGGCAAATGGGAAAGCAGCGCTGATCTCTGGGTTAGTTTTCCTCACTCGATGTGTCATTGTTTTTACTTGAAAGCACAGTGTTCTCTTTCGGCTGCTGTTGCTGAGAAATACTTTGGTCTGATGAAGCCTGATAGGAGATTGCGTGAGCATCCTCTATCCAGCTGCTCTGATAAGCAGTTTCCAATTCATTTTTTGCCAAAAGATATTGCATATGCAAGGAATTTATTTTCTTTTGTCTGTAAGATGATCTGTAGATTTTAGCAACACAGTGGGGAAGTGCTGTTTGTCATTTAGAGAGAAGCAGAACTTGTGATGCTGCCAATTTCTTTAGGTTTTTAGTTACTTTCTACTTTCTTTATTTTCCTTCATGTGATCAGAAGACTGTAATTAGTTGTCACTCAGTTATTCCTGGAAGCACAATGAAGGCACTCAGTAGCAAAAAGCAACATAAACAATGAAACAGAAATCTGGCTGACTAGAAAGAAGGTTAATATTATTTAGGGAAAGAAGATTTAAATTTAGATTGCATTCCTCATGATAACACAGTCCCATTAATATAGGAAATATATCCCTTGTTGGGGAAGGAGGGTGTTTGTGTATTTGTTTTCTAAGTAGGTTGTTAATGATTGTGTGCATTAGGATGAAATTTGGTTTTGGGAGAATTACTTTTTGGTTCCTCATGGTGCCATGGGCCAGAGAAACCACTGGACTTTCAAGAGTCCAGGCAAGGAACTCGCTCTGTTTCTGCTGACCCTGGTGGCCCCACAAGCCAGCCCTGCTAGCACGCAGCAGGATTTTTATGCCAGAGTGTGGAGATGGCACTGCACATGGTTCTAATCTCAACACAGCTACCACAAAGACAGCACCATAAAAACTACTAAAGCTGCACAAATTCCTTTATTTACTCAGAGGGCAGGACACGGGCACTTGAAAATATTTCTTCTTTGTGTTGAGTTGTTTGGCTTGGATTTTTGTGCATGTAGGAGTCTGTGCACGGAAAGTACAGGAGTGGGGATAGATCTGGATCCTAATGGTTGCACAGGTAAAGCAATGGTGGTGTTCCTAAAGCAAACACACCCAAAGTGTTCCCACTACTGATTCCAGCTTTGGTAGTCTGAACTGTCCCCAGCAACAAAGAAAGATCTTAGCTGTTCTGATTGCCTTGCAGCCTTTGCTATATTTTCACCTATGAAAATAGTTTTTGCTTTTTTGGTTTTCTGTCTGTCAGAAATGGGAAGGTGTTTTTCTATCAACTGTATATTTCTGTTGGTCGTTTTTCTTTTTTACTAACATTAGCCAGGACAGGTGTCATTACTAAGCCAAACACTGGTCAATAAGCTAATGCCTAATACCTGGCAGTCTAAATCACTTTAATGATTCCCCCCCACACACATAAATATGTAAAAGGAAAGCACCTCTGGGTAAACACCCCAGTGTTACTGAGTCTTTGTGGGACTACAGCCAAAAGAAGAGGACGATTACTTATTTTCACCAAAGTTTCTAAATTTCGTCTCTTTCCAGTAGATTGAGTAATCCAGGTTTTGGAAGTTATCACCATTCAAGCAATTTTTAAAATGTACTTTTCTCATGTAAAAATTCCTTATGATTTCAGATTGATGCTAGTGTAGCCGTGGGCATTAATACTGCATGGGATGAATTTTTTCCTACCAAAATGTCAGCTGTTAAATGTAGATGCTAATTGTCTCAGTAATTTCAAAACTGGGTAACTTGAAGGCTGCTTTTTTAGTTGTATAACTTATAAAAGACATTGCTGTGTTTCCACCTTTTAAAAGTAATTAAAGAAAAAGTTTTAAACTGCATTCCTCTTTCCGTTCAGCTGCATGCATTTTATTTCAATTTCTCTTGTTATTCTTTAGAAGAATATGTTTTTTAAAAATCTTTATTTACTGTTTTCCATCTCACAAGACTTGGGAAGTTTTTGCTGTGGGAAAAGATGTTTTGCTTGACCTCCGCTGCTGAAATGCTCACTACTAAAGACCAAAACAAAACAGCTTTCTAAATTCTGTTTGTCACTACTTCATTCATTCTTGTGAAAGAAAAGGTGAAGTTCTAAACTTACCTGTTGCCATCAGGCAGTTGTGTATTGTTTAAAGTTGTATTTGCCATTCAGACCTCAAAATCTTAAAAAAAAAATTATCTTTTTTAATCTTATACTAATTGGAATTTATAGCAGAGAAACAGCATCCAGGTTAAAACAGTAAAAATGTATTTGCTTAAGTTTCACATTCTGTTTGGGTGAATATGGTATCAATAATTTAGTAAGATATTATTTAATTCAAATAGTACTTTTCTCTTGTGTGTGAACCTTTTTTTTATATATAGTTGTCTTTCCTTTTTCTTTTCCTTTCTCTCCTTTCCTCACTTGTGTTCTTCAGAGCAAGCATAAACTCCACTTGTCAGTTGAAGGGAATTTGCAAACTTGACAAAATATGGTCACAAATCTCACATAGTTTTTATGATTCTATGTATCTGACAGTTTTGTTGGGGTGTATCTTTTGGGAGAAAAAAACCCTGTTGGTAAACAGGAGATGAAAACTTTTTCACAGTTGCATAATTTCAAGAGTAAAAGTATTCAAATATTTCACCATTCTTATTACATGCGGCCACAAGTAATAATTGTGGTTACATTGAAAAAAAATTAACTATAATAATAATTCATAATGTGTTTATGTATTTTTTTTAATATTTGACTTGAAAAAAAATTTTACTATATATTTTATGCAATTGCACAGTCTGAGATTCGTGTTCGAGTACGGTGCAATTAAAAAGGAAATCCTATTATGATGATGAGTTAGAAATATTCAATATTATTAGAGTTTCCTCCTACGGGAAAAAGTGTTACCAATCCTTTGAGATGAATTCACACAATTTAAAAATTATTATTATTTTGGTGTGCTTTGCCTTTTCAAATAATAAGCAACTTTTTAGCTGTTATTAAAAAAGTTGACTGCTTCGGATCGGACTGAGTTAGCAGAATGGCCCCAGAAGTGCTCTGCCTGCATATCACTTCCCCAGCACTCTGGGATGGCAGAGGCACTTGGGGCAGTGTGTTTTGGATAAGTGGGAGTGCAATGACCAGTGCTGATTGCTGTCAGGGGGACATCAGTGACCTTTAGTCAGAGGTCAGAAGATGTGGGATGTGCTATGTTCAGATTCATTCGTTAAAGGAGTGTGGCAAAATAAGTTTAGTAATGATTTGTCAAGTACTGTTAATTGCTGCTAATTATATTTGCAGTTCTGTAGCTCTGGTTTCAAAGTTAATTTGGAAAGAAGAGAAAACTTGCACTAATTATTTTACATGGTAATGGACAATGCCAAGGAATTGCAATTGTTGCTCATCCAATTCCTCTTGATTTGTTTTCTTGTTGGATGCTGGCTGCCAGATTGCCAACAAGTCAGAGAGAAAAAAATCTGGGAAGGGAATGATACCAGCATGGACTAAGTTTAAACAACAAATAAACAAACGAAATTCCCCGTATCTTCATAAAGAGTGAATGCATACTTAATTCACTGTTCAGTGGCTTTGCACAAGCATAAACAAGTTGCGTGTTTGCAATTATTTTGCAGAGGGCTACAAGAGAGGATAACAACTCTCTTTCACATGGCACTGTCTTGTATTTGTCCCTTTTTACTTACAAGGCTCAACAAGGACTTAAGCTGCAGCATAGTGGAAATTGTGAGTGATGTTTACTGGTGTCTTCCCAAAGATGAGAAAGGAGATACCAATAAAATACAACTCTCACTTCACTTTTAACCAAATCTAAGCTTATATTTGCTTAGGGCTGTCATTGTTTTTTTCCACTCCAGCTCTAAGAGCCTTAAAAATGTTACGCATCAGAGCACCTGTGTTCTAAATATAATGGTCTTAAAGTGTAATTGAGGGATTTTCACTTTTGTAGGCAAATCAGCGGGGTTGATATTGATCCGTCTTTTTAGGGAGCCACAGTGCACCAGAAGGTGATACTGTAGAGGGCCCCGTAAACCCTCGGAGCCTTCTGTCTAATTTGGCAGAAAAACACAGAATGTCGGACAACAAAAGAACGATCCGATTCCGTAAGAAATCTTCATCCCTCCCACCTCCTTTTCACAAGATAAAAAAAAGAGACTTAATTTTTTCAGCTGCACACAATGATTTGGTGCTCACTCTTGCATTGAAACAGTTGCTGTCAAAACAGGCAGGAAACAGTTTTCTTTTAATTGCTGAAATCATTCGGAAGTGCTTCATGCACGGCTTCTATACAGCAGATGCTGTGCATTAATTGGCCTGTGTAGGGCTGACCCAGGGTTCCTTGCAGCGGGCCCAATTTTAGGCAGAGGGTTTAAATAGCTTATTTCTTATTTTGTGTAACCTGGCGTACATTATGAGCGCGCCTGCACGTGGGGTATTTCATGGTCTGCAGTTTCTAATGTCATGTGGGTTTCAAAACCTGTGCTTCTCTGGTAATGTACTAGCAGCAGGTAAGCTCTAAATACCATCCATCAGGAGCTAATTTTTTATCCAGATACTCCAATGACTGATGAACCTGTCTTTTGTATGAATGTTCAGCACAGGAGAAAGCCATATGCCCCTGGCACTGGTTCCTATGCATTCTTTACAGTTTGTAGGGAGGAGATGAAGGAAAAAAACAAACCCTCACATTTACATGTCTTTCATTTATTTAGCAGTTAGCACTTTCTAAAATAGCTCTATTTATTTTTTTTTTTAACAGCAAAAGGAGATTTAGGTCTTTTAAAGCAATCTGACTACCACTACTCATTTTCTTTATCAGGAATATTACTGCACACCCTTAATAGGGAACCTTGTTTTGCTACTCCCCGTCTGTTCAAAACAGACCTTAGCCCATTAGAAGGTCCTCCCTTGTGTGGGAAGACCACAGCTGTTACTGTAAATCTCATCCAGTAACTGTATCACCCCCATTTTGTGGCTCTGAAGGATGAAATTGAGAAATGGAATACTGTGCAGTCATCCTTTACATCTCCAATTTTAGGCCTTTGCACATCATTTTCATGCTTTTATTCCAAATCAAACAACATTAGTGAGCAACACCACTCTGTGCTAAATGCCTGGTGTCTAAGCAGCACCTACGATCTTTGTTTTTGAAGGATTTAGGATTGGGAGGCAAGTTGGGGTTTTGTTGATGGTAGGTTTTATAAATTTTATTTTTTTTTATTCACTCTTTTCTCTCCCTTCTTCCCCACCCCGTCCCCAGAATTTTTCAGAAGTGGAAATCCAGATGGTAGTGAGGTGCCTAAGATGGAGGATGCTCTGTTATGCCTCCGCAGAGGAAGTGGGAGCTCAGCATGGCTTACAAACACAACTTTAAAAAGGCTTCTGTTTCTTTAAATCCTTCTGAATAAAGTGGATCTAACTTCTTGTGAAGGATATTGGGGGCTTTAATCAGAAATAAGAAGTGGTTTAAATCATTAGCACAACAAAGCAAACTATAAGCTTGAAGATAAAAGTCTCAGGGGAAAGAGTCCTCTGAAAATAAATGGGACTTGATAGATTTCCATATCATTTATAACTTCCCTTAATTACACTTGGAAGACTTGCCAGTAAAACTGGAAAATTGGCAGCCTATATCCATTATAGTAATTTTGCCGACCATGGCAAGCAGCTGGCTTTACTGGATTTTATTTCCCATCACTCACAATTAATCATCAGCTGGAGATGTCTGAAACTCCTCAAAACGTAGCAATACTGTGTGACATTCAGGCCTCCTTAAAATGCTGAAATCTGCTGAGTAAATGGGCCGAGTTCCCCTTCCAGCGAACTCATTTTGGTGCGAGGCAGGCTGCCGCTTAATGAGTGCCACTTCGATAATCGGATGCGAATGTGAACCCTGACCTCATGTCAAAGGAGAGGACGCAGCAAGCTGGATAAAAGATCGGTGATTCAGATCTGCAAACTTTACACCAATTAGACAGAGAGCGGGGAAATACATCAGTGCCCATTGGGTTTATCAGAAAGACTTGTGGGGCTTGTGACCAGTTTGTAAGCCTAACATGGGAGACATCCTGTCACAATCATTAAGTCTTTATCCGATGACGCACAAAAGTCTGCAGAAAGTGTACCATATTCACAAAGATCCCGTGGTAGCAATGCCCTCGGGTGTGCGCTGTCTTTTCGTGCTTCTGAGCTTTAAAGAGCCCTATCTCTGAGTGGGGATGGTCTTTATGGTCCTCACGTAGGTGCAGTGAGAGCGGGCCGGCGTTGCTGCTCCTCAGATTCTGCTTCCACCCTGTGGCGTGAGTTGCTTGGTTGGGAAATGACCGGAGACAGTTCCCTGTCCTGTGTGTAACCTTTCGGCCAGCGGAGAGAACAACCACTGTGCCGTCCCTGAGTTATTCAAACAGCACCATTGACTGCTCCCAAATTCACATTACAATTGTTAGCAGCATCAAGATGTTAAGTACCCTCCTCTTCAATGATCTTTTTTCTTCTCTCTTTTTTTTTTCTTTCTCTTTTCTGTTTCTTTTTCCTTTTCACTCTGTGGAGAACAAAACTGAGCAGCTACTTTGAACTGCACCATGCAGAAATAAACTGCTAAAATACAGACTGCAGGTCTAGCAGTTAATGACTCATTTATTTTGATATACCAAGCAACGTAAAGGTCGATTTGTCTGTAGTGTAACTCTGTGAAAAAGATACCTGAGATTAATTTCTTTTAAGAAAAGGAGCCCTTTTACTTTACTTTGGTTCAAATAAATGAGATTTTTTGTTTGATTTTAGTTGCCTGTTTTGACAGATTTGGGTCATCACTGAGACCTCTCTAAATGGAAATGTAAAAGATGGTGGTTTTCACTGGTTTATCATCCACTGAAAGAAATAAATTATACAATGAAAATGCAGCATTAAAAATGGTCCAGATAAATCCTTAAATAAGTCAGACAGCAAGAAGTTGTACGCATCTCCGCAGTTTTCATTTGCAGGCTAAATAGCAGGCAAAAGGATATGTGCAATTATAGAATGAAAGAAATTGGACAATGCCCAAAAGACTGAAAAAGAGGAAAGAGTGCCTAATTTTAGGATTTGTCGCTTTTCAGCACAATGAGTGGAGCTGTAGAGGTTTAACATAAGAACAGTAATTAAACTTCTGTGCTTAAGTGACACTTGCGCCAAGATAATTTTCAACAAATTGCACATCATCAGAAGTACTGACACGGCATTTTCACATGTGGTACCTGCTGAAAGTGCCTCCTTCCTTTCAAATTAGTAAGACTAGATGTTAACTGGATACTTCAACTACAAATTTTGTGGGTTGAGGGGGTTATTTCCTTCCCAGACACTGCTTCCTTTGTCATCAACCCAGCAGGTATTATATAAAACACAAAAACTTTATTTTTGAGAAAGAAGGGAAACCGAGAAGAAATTCAGATTAAGGGATATTTCTATCCCACAATCACTAATACTTCCTGGCATTTTAACACCTTACTTTAGATCTACTAAGACAATTCTGTACTTTTCCCATGGGTGTGTTTCCAGAACTCTGTTTGGATAGTTGCTAACTGGTTCATTTGTGCCACCATCCTCCTGATGAAGCCATGTTACAGTTAAATGGAACAGCTCAAGGAGAGAGTTTCTTGTGGCCTCGTAATTAGGCCACTGAATTCAGATCTGTCCTCCTTAGCATCTCAAACTTCAGCAACCTCTAGAGGTCTGTGTTCTTGGCTCTCTGATAGCTGAGCTTAACCAAAGGGTGGCAAAGTTGTTTCTGAAATGCGTATTTTAATAATAGCATTATTAAAACGAAACCCTTTTCCAACAAACTTTCTTGCCTGTTTTTTTTTTCCTTCTTTTTCAGTCTAAAGTAGATATTCATTGCTTCCTGTTAACCTCAGAAATGTGTGGAAAGTTCAGAGCAGATGGAAGAAAAGCAATGAGGTAGGGAGAAGGAGAGGAGAAGAAGAAAGGAAGGGAAGAGTGAGCTGCTGGGACAAGGCTAAGAGCAGAGCAGCAGGTGTGGAAGGAAGGAGACAAAAGACAGGGAAAGGGAATAGAGGGGAAATAACTGGGGACAAAACAAGTCTTTGATACTATTCACTGAATTGGACACCTGCTAATGACTTAAATGCTTGCCTGAAGCTCAGGATGGAATTTCTGCAGGTGAAGTGCTGGGTTTTGGTTATTCTCTGTATCCGGTTAGGACACCATATTCCCATAGCAAATGCTTTCCATATTTACCCTCTGAAACCTGTCGTACTGTTGTTGCCAATCTGTTGGAGAAAGGGTGTGTAAGCACCTTTTAATGTAATGTTTTTTGTTTTGTTTTGCTCAGAATCCATGGGCAGACATCAGTGCTTTTCAGTCAGTTAGTGAAAAAATAGCTTTACTTAAATTTTTGGAATATTCTTCATGCAATGTGCACTTATCTCTAACTTCACATCTGTCTGTTAATATATTCCTCCAAAGTGGTACACACTCGTCTTTAAATAGGTGTTATTCACTTTACATATAATTAGAGAAATATATCTATGTGTATATATGTGTGTACATAAACATTTTGTTGGCACTGGCACATATAACAGTGCATAAACCAGATTTCTGCAGGTTTCAGATTACCCTCTTTAATGAAACTTGGGCATCAGAGTGAAAGCATCCCAAACTTGCTGGGATAATGAGGGAATAGTAGACTCCATCTGCAAAGGTGCCCAATGGAAAGACTTGCAGTGGGCACTCAGAACCAGGCATCCCATAGGAGTGTAGAGGTCCTAAATCCTGGTGTGTAGGGACTGGCACCCTTCCCTCTCTGGCATGCATCATCTTTGTGAGATGACCGGCTGATCGCTGGGTTACACTGGGTAAATTCCCAACCTCCTGTTTTGCCCCTCGTGTTTAGGCAGCCCCCCCAACCACAGTCAAGCCTTGAGGGGCAGTTTCCTCTGTGCAAGGTGGTCCAAGACAGTGGAGGGAGGATCTGACTGGGAGGCACAGGGAGCCCAGCAGAGCAGCCCAGTGGGGTCCTGGTGACCTTGAGCTTGCACATGCCTGCTAGCAGGACACAAACTAGCAGGAAGAGGAAACCTCAGTGTTTCCTTTCAAGAGCTCTGAGCTGTGGTGAAAGTGATGGGTTTGTCTCCGTGGCGCCTCCCCTGTGGATGAGAGCTGGTGGCTCCTCACCGATGTGCTCCTTTCTGTCAGTCCAGAGTCATCAGCTGCCATCAAATGCTGCCATGTGCAGAGGTGTGACATTCTCCTCAGCATTAGCCCACTGGGTATTGCTGGACCTTCCAGTCCAAGCTCCCCCAGACACTTGCCAGGAAACTTCTGGCTTCTGAATCAGTATGAGTATCTGTGGGCCCTGCGCCAGGGAAGCAAAGCAAAAGTTCCCCAGCCAAAAATGCACAAATTAAGTTTTGCTCTGCATTTAACTGATGGTGAAGTGCGGTGGTGTGAACTGTGGAATGTGAACTGTAGAAGTTGGAGCTGAATGGATGGGATAGGAGAGGAGCCTTTCAGGTTTGCCCGGGGTGATAGTTTTAAGCAGGTGATTTTTTTTTCCCCTGTTTTGCTGCCAGTTTCGTGATTGTCATTTCTGTTGCGACTGTGTAACTGGCTGACTTGACTTGTGTCATGAAAGTCTTTATAGCATTTAATGAAATAATCCTTTTATTTTCCATAAGAATCATCACACTTGGAACATTTCAAATCCTCTATCCTCATTTTGTACTGCTTGAATTTCACCAGGTTTCAGAAGGTCAAGAGATTTGTGTAATTGAAGCAATGAAAATGCAGAACAGTATGATTGCTGCTAAAACAGGCAAGGTAAGCTACCTTAGGTCACTTAAAACCATATGCAACTTGTCAAACAGGATAGAATTTAAAAAGGAAAGAAGGAGGATTCTGGTTGTTAAGGAATTAAGTCTGATTGTTGTAAGTCTTTCAAAGTGAGGTGTCTTTAATTTTGTAACATTTGCATCTGCTGTGAATGCTGTTAAGTAGTTCCGAGCCTTAGATAGCACAGCAGGAAGTAGCTTTACTGGCTTCGGAAATTCATATAACTCTCTTTCTCCTAAATGATTTGTTTTCTGTGATGTTACAATGCCAAGTTGAATTGAAAGGTGTTGCAGACCATCTCTCCAAATTTCATCTTTCCAGAGAGCAACTGAAGAAGAGAGATCTCTTTGCCAGTTAATTATTTAATGGCAAATAGTTTGACATTAAAAAAACTCACCCAGAACAAGGCATAGAAAGTGCTTTTGCAGGAGGGAGAAAACAGCAATTTTTTATTATTGTGACTGTTAAATATCAAGCCTAGATCTGCACATTTGTTAAACTTTGCAAGGCTGTGCATTGTGCTATCTTGCTTCTGAGGGGTGAACGTTGCAGCCGTGGAGCTGGGACTTTCCTGCAGTGCAGGATGTGCCAAAACCAGCAGGCAGGGAACTGGTTAAGCTTACGTGACAAGGGCATGCCCTAAACCCCAGCTGGTCTGGGGACTGTCAGACCTCAGGTTGGGACTTCAGAGCATCCCTGTGCCAGATAATAACTCACAGCCTGAAACCATCACCTGGACATGGGCCCCAGATCCATCCTTTCCAATGGGAGAGCATAGTCTGGATCTGAATTATATATTCTCCTCTATTGCATATTTCCTAACCTGCCCTAGCCCATCCCTGCCTGGGGTCGAGCCCCTCCGCTCTCTCTGCAGCACAAACCCCGGGGCAGGACCCTGCAGCCCGCATGGAGGCAGCAGGGAGCCTGACTCTGCGGGCAGGGACGGGGCTTGCCACTGGCAAGGTTTGCTGAGATCTCAGGATGGCTCTCAATGCCAAGGACTGTTTGTGTGTTTACAAGAAAGGCTTATTTGGCACAGCTCTAAAATTGTCACCAAGGCTGGGTCCCAGGACTTGCCTCTTCCAGTGCATCCAGTGCAAAACTGGGTCTCAAGAGAAAAAAATACTGAGAGGAGTGTGTTCCTTTTCCTTTTGCTCTAATATTGCCACTTTCTTATTTTATTTCATGCATTAATTTCTACATAATTTATTTTCTCACTTGATTAATATTTCCAAGCATTTAGTTTTTCATCAGCGCTTGTTTAGCCCCTTATTGCTGCTCTTTGCAGCCGTTGGTTTTAACTAGTGAGTATTTATAATTAAAATGCCATTCCCTCTCCCACCCACCCCATTTATTTTTCACTTTAACTCTCCCTTTCCCACCAAGGTGCTCTGCAATCCATAGGCCTGTTCCTTACAATCCTGCTTGTACTTCTCCCAGTAATAAATATTTCCCACTCGCTCAGTACAGATGCCACATAAAACCTGTGTTTGGTTTATTAATCCTTCAAGGCAGGATGTGAAAGGTGCACGGGCCATTCAGGGGGCCTCGTGTGCGCCTTGCAATGTCCCCTTGGTGTGCCCATTTTAATAGCAAGCACGCTATTTGACCTTCAGAATGTTAAGAATTTGAATAAGCACAAAAGTTTTGGGCTGTGTAGAAATGAAGCTGCTAAACAGAATTCATCCTGTTCTGCAGTGCAAAGTCATGGCTCTGAGTGCTAAAATAACTTGGCCTCTCCACAGGAATGGGATGTTTGGCACAGGCTGTTAGTCCATGTTTTGATGCTTTGAAACTGTGTTTTGAAACTCAGTTCATTTGTCTTCAGCTGGAAGACGTTCCCATTTTCATTCCTGACTTGAATTCCTTTTCTGTATCAAACCCCATCTTCCTGTTTGTGAGAAAAGTGGCTTGTTTTTATCTACTTTGAGTTTACTCCAGCTGCAGGTGGTTTAAAAATGAGAGAAAGCTGGAGAGGAACTGGCGAGCCTCCTGTCTTCTACGGGACAGCTGCGCCTGGGTCAGCGCGAGGAGCCGGCCCCGCTGCACGGCGAAATCAGTGGGGAGTTTGAAACACGGGGTAGCTCCGATGTTTGCCGAACCTCGGCTTTGTAGAAAAAAGAAAAGCAAGGGGTAGAATGTTTTTCACACTGCTTTCATCTCGAAGATTGAGGCTCAGCAATTGGGTACGCTGCCCAGCCACTGATTTAGAAATAAAGCCCTTGTTTGTACATATCACGCTGTCTTTGCCCGTGCTCAGCATCATTTCTCGAGCAGTGCTGTGAGGGTGCCTGTGCTACAGAGCCAGAGATCTGCTTACAGCTCACGTGGCTTCAGACTGTCAAATGTGGATGTGGGCAATAGTTGTGTCCATCATAGCCTGGTACTTGGGGTATGCTGTGCATTTCCTTTGGGAGCCCAGGGTAGTGTTTGGATGATTAAAATGAGCTATCTGCTGAACAAGGATTTGGGCATGTCAGTGTGAGCTCTGAATTAATACTGGAAGCAAACCCTACACAGCTTCAAATATTTTTTGTTGCTTCATGTGCTGAAAGGGAATTCAAACATGTTGCAGTCTTTTATAGGGGAAATGAGGGACTAGTATAAGATGTTTGTGTTTTCAACTTCAGGAATCTGCATGTGAGTATGTAATTCATCTACAGATGTATTTGCGCTTATTTGACAGTGGCAGCCCTTTGCCAAGTTCAATTACGTTAAAGGATCCCAATTCAGATTTGAATCATCTATCCCAGCTCTCTGGAGATTGAGAGAAACCCACTTCATGGCTGCAGTTCCAGAATTCTGCTATATTTAAAAACTGTAATTAAAGAAATGGTGGAATATTTCATTCCAACGTCCCAACATGAGTATTGTAGAGTCAGCCTGTCCTCCGATTTGAAACGAATAGCAGTGCAACCAGGTGAAAAAAGGTGCCTTTTAATTTTAAAAAGTGGCATCTCTATCCGACGTTCAGGTCTTCAAGCACCTCTTGTTGCAAGCAAACCAGCTAATGGTAGGTGCCTGAAAACCCTGATGGGGTTGGACACCATTTGTTGAGCACTGGTACTCAAAACCCAGCTGGGCTCTGAGCGCTGGAGGTCGAGCACTCAGCCTCTTGGGGCCCCTGCAGCACAGGCGGGTCTGTGTCCCTGGGGTGTCCTCACGCTGCTCCGTGGCCATCACCCTGTGCATGCAGACATGGTGCTCTGTGCCACACAAGCCACGTCAGCCAAGCCATTATTTCACCAGCCTGAAGGGGAAGGGTTTCAATTCTGCTGTTTCTGTACCCTAGGTGAAAGCTGTGCACTGCAAAGCTGGTGACACCGTTGGAGAAGGAGATCTGCTGGTGGAACTGGAATGAAAGGTTGCCTCCACACTGTTGAATTAACTAAGCCTTTATTACTTTTATCTGCAAAGTAACATTAAGACAATTCAACACAGAAAACGGACAGTACTACGCACAAGATTTTATACAGGCATATTTACTGTATCAGTGGTTAAGACAGCAAACACAGATGTTAAATCTTGGCAACGGATCCCAGATTTTTACTTCCAGAAATACTTGTACATAACCTTTGTAATGCTTTGATTTTTCAGGATCAAATAAAATCAATAAAATACCATTTCTGCTTTGAAACAGGAAAAGCCTCTTTTTTAAAAAAAAGAAAACACAACAAAAGCCCAACTCTGATTTGTCTTCTTCACAGCAATGTCCCTGGTTTGAGGCCCCAGCCAGGCTGTACAGAATGGTTGGCAAGAATGAAAAATTAACCACTGAGCAAACTGAGCAGTTCTCCTTTACTCTATGTAAGTGCTGCACAAGTACCACCGATGGCTTAAATTCTGATCAGATTTATTCTGAATTAGGATATATATTTATTGAATTATTATTTATTAACTAATAATAAATTATTATATAATTATTTATTATATATTTTAAATACTTATATATTATTATATTTTGAATGATTTGTATAGACTAGATTTAAATTACAGGTTAGAGGCTTTATTTTGCGAATGCAGACATTTGTCGTGTATTTTCATTTAAAGTTGTAAGGGAATTGACTTCTTTTTATTGAAACTCCATACTCAATTTCCTCACCCCTATCTTCTTGGTACTGGTTACTGGATGCAAGTCTTTACAGAAGGAGCTGGCACTGTTCTCAGCTCTCTTTCGCTGTCCCAAGGTACTGCTAAGAGCACGTGCTGTCCCTCAGACCAGGCCTCCTCCTGAGTTCTTACAGGAAAGGGAGACAAAGAGACCTTGACCACTGCCCCAGAGAGGAGCAGCCCTGCTCTCATTTTCTTGCCTAGGATGTGCAGAGTCCTGCTACTTCCCAGAAAGAAACCCTGTGGCCAGAGGGGCCTGGGCCCTTTACTGGAAGGTGAAGGATGAAAACAGTCTGTGACAGGGCTGGGGACTCACGTTCAACCAGAAACGTTTGATTCTGCTTGAAACTTCTTACGGAAGAGGCATTGTTCATGTTATTGAGACACTGCTAATTAACTACATCACGTGGCCAAGGGGAATGCAGTACAGGAATCTGCTTAGGGAAGTAGTTCACAAAACTCATCAAGATGAGTAAGGAGAGTGTTTGAATAGTACCTGCCTTCGGGGAAAAGTAATGCTTTTGCAGTTGGAGAAACTGAGGCAGACACCCTGCAGATCTCCTTACAAGTCTTACTGCCATCTTGCCCCTTCCCCAAGGAGCACAGTTCAGTCTCTGCAGGTTGCCCTAAACAGACCAGTATTGTAAAGAGACACAAGTATTCTACTATCAAGTTACTTGTTTTGCTTATTGCGGCGACATAAAAGCTTTTCTAAATGAGATGCAGCAGTGCCTACTACTGCTAAAGTTTACGCTGATTCCCTACCCCGGATCTCCTCTGGCCGTCACAGGGCTACTGGCACTGAAGCAAAAGTACAATATTGTTCTTAATTGTATCCTTGCTGCATTTGATGGTACCTTGGCTCACTGCATGGCACACAATGCCTGCTCCCATCCCTTTGGCAGCTTTGGCTACTGTACAATCTATCTGTACCAAACACTGCAGCTGAAGGAAAATATAAGGCACAAGAGTGTAACAACTGAAAGCCACGATTTTCCCAGATTGTACAGAAACCAGCACAGTTGGTTGGGTCAGGGGGACAACAGTCTTCTTTACATATATTTTTTTCCCAATTTAAATGTTGCAATAATCACAATACAGGTCCTTTGGATATTTTATAATGTATATAAAATCTTTTTCCCCCAGTAGGAAGCTCAGTTTGCATATGGTTGCAAGTTCTGCATTAAAGTGCATGGCAAAAAGTCACCTTGACAGTAAGTGCTCACAATGGCTCCAGTGTAGGTTTGCTTTTCCTGGTCCCCAACATCGCCCACATCCCCCAAAACACACACAGAGACACACAGACGCACCCCCCCACCAAATCCTACAGTCACTCAATGAACAGAAGTGGAACTCAAAGTGCTTAGAATGTGAAATTAAAAATACAATTTTAAATGTAACTCTCTTATATTCTCTCAATATTTCTTGACAGTGCCTTGTAAAACTAAACATTGGTTAAAAATACACCTTTCCAGTTCAGAAAAACACCCATTGCAATGCAGAGTAAGAATACTCTTCACATTTTCTCCAGTGATTTCCTATTTGTCTAGAAGCACCAAGTTATCTATACGATCAGCTTTCTCTGTTTACGTGCAGTAGCCCACTAAACACCATTACAATTCAACATTCAACATGAGTTGTGCTTTATTTTGCAGACATTTAGATCATTTTCAGATATTAGTGCAAGAAAATTTGTCAGTTCAGGGAAAAAAACCAAACTAATCTGTTCCTCTGCCTTTCACTGCCCTCCGTTATGCACCAAGGCAAAGGGGGAAGTGGAGGGAATAATTAGACCCCAGACCCGATGTGCACATACAGTTATTTTACACCTGGTGCAAACCCAGTTAGTTGCAGCAGGTTGGGGGGGCCAGGAGGACACTGACTGCCTAGGGTGGAGTCTGCAGCTCTGGGCCTACAGGACTTCAACGCTAGCGCCAAGGCTCCTGGGTTGGGAAGGTTACAAGAGATCCTGCATTTTAATAGAAAGGTATTACAGCTTTCCTGGAACGGTTAGCGAGCAACACCTGCTTAGCACTACGTCTTCGGCCAGGCTGCGTCGCCTCCTGCTTCTATTCCCGGCTTTCCCGTAGGAC
The DNA here is from genome assembly GCA_013398855.1 of Mohoua ochrocephala. NCBI lineage: Eukaryota > Metazoa > Chordata > Aves > Passeriformes > Acanthizidae > Mohoua > Mohoua ochrocephala. The sequence goes on from VZTA01026724.1 coordinate 58,024, forward strand.
GTAGGAGAGGCCGTGCTTCCCCGAGGAGTCGTAACTGTCATAGTAGGGGAGCCCGACCCACTCGGGCGGGTACGTGGCCGTGCTGTACACGAAGCACTCCAGGACGCCGTCGGCCGCTGCCCGCGCCTCGCCCGCGCCGCCCTTCCCTTCCCACTCCACCACTTGGATTCTCATCAGGGTGCGCTGGTACATGTCTGGGCAGCCTTCGAACTCATCCAGGAACTGCAGCATCTGCTCGTCGACAGAGTAAATCTCTCCAGCAACGTGGTGGCCCGTCCCCGGGATGTTCAGCATGTAAGGAATGTTGTATTTCCCTGCAATCACCAGCGGGTACTTCTCCACCGTGCGGCCTCTTCCTTGGAATTTCGCTAGCCCTTTGGCCGTGTTGATCATGTGCTTGTAGTTGGGCTGGCCCTTCTTGAGCGTGCCGTAGACGAAGACACGGGCCATCGTACTTGCAACAGCAGCTGAAAGACAAAGACGTACGTTACCCACGGGGCCAATGCCCTGGAGAACCAAAGCCCTGCCAAGGCACCTCCTGCACAAAAGACTGTTGGGGCACATGCAAAAGTAGTCTCGTAGCCCTACACCACATTTAAGTGTCATACTCAATTCAAGTATCTTGAAACTTCAGACAAAAACTGCATCAGTGAAAAACGGACACCAGGAGAAAGCCTTTTGCAGGTCTTTGCTGTAACCAAATTACATTCTCCAAGGAATCTCCAACATCAGCCAACACATCCCTGACCCTCAGGAAAAACCTTAAATCTTTCTTAAAGAATTTTTCTCTCTCTCTCCGCATTATGGGAGCTGTGCTGCAGCAAGTGTGTGGTGTTGTGCTCAGTGACGCCCCAAAAGCAAGTGTACCCCGGTGCTGAGTCATCTCATGGACGTGCTGACGGATTTGCAATAACGCCAGCGCCAAGGTCCCGCTTGCTGAGTGACAGACAAATGCTGAACAGCAAGCTGTGGGGCCAGGGAGAGAAACTGGAAGCTGAGGCTGCTGGCAGAGAGACCAGGTAAGGCTGTGTTCCTCCTCTCCTCCCCAGACAGATACCCCAAAGTGCTGCACCACCTCAAGTAGCTGGTCTGCACATGTGCGAGCCCCCTCTTGAAAACAGACCCTGAAAGACCATTTGTTTTATCTGTGAGCGTGAAACACTCAAAATTGGTTTAAATGGGATAAAAGACTGGCTTTACTGAAAGGTAATGGGGGGGAAAGGTACCTTCATAGTTCCTGCACTATTTTTTTCACACTGTGCCCTGTTTATACCCCATCATTTCTGTAGGGTAGAAGCAGTTCTTGCACTGTGATGTCTTCCCACATTTTACCTGTGGCCACTGACTGGGCAGAGCCTGCCTCATCCTCAGTCATCTGGCTGGGCCCGACACCCAACATCAGAGGAGTCCGTGCAGCTCCTCTTGGAAAGAGTGTCATTAAATAATGTATTTCAAGTTTGAGAAATCTTTAAAAACAGACTGGAGCTAGAAATTTAATCTATTTTCTGCAATTTACTCTTTATTTTAGTAAACTGTTAGGTCAGGTCAGTTATCCAAAAGGGTGTGTTGCTGGCCGAGAGCAGTGTCATTTAAAAATCCTCAGTAGCCAAGCAATTTCCCCTTTGGTGAAGTAAATGGTTTTCCTCTGTATCAAAATACAGCTTTCCAAGCAAAAACAGTGTGTGCCTTTATTTACGGGCAAACTGCTTTCACTTAGGGGAATAAGAACACACTGATTTTTTTCCCTGTATTTTATCAGATATACTTCAGAGTAATTTATCCTTCATGACATAAACAAGGCTGTTTCTTGGATGCAGCTCATTCCCTCACAATAAAAAGAGCATTAATATTCAGTCGGCCCGAGTCTCTTTTATAAGAAAAATCATTACCTTTCAGATTGTGTTTTGAATAACAAACACAGATCCTTCAGGAAGAAACTTGTCCCAGTGGGGATTGAGAAAGGATCAGAGTTAAGCATTGAAACATGCAATTAATTCCCATTAGGGGATTAGGGCACTCGTGTTCACTTTGAATCAGAAAAATGAATTGTGAATTAAATTGTTCACAACCAAGAGGTTACTTGTCAGAGTTAATAAGTTAAAAAATAAAAAGGGAAACCTAAAACGCACATAAAAAGCTCTATAGTGAGTGGTGCATCTGTAAGAAAAAGATACGCTTCATTTCCATTAAACAAAAGCCCTGTCCCTACTGTACAGCTGGAGATAAGCTTCCAAAAAGTTTGCAGAGAAGACTGTCACCATTTCCTGAAATTGGTGAAAACAACTTCCCTGTTTCTGATAGCACAGCAGCTGGCTGTTGGGAAACATCACCCATTTAAAGAAAGGCACCCTTCATCCCAGTGCAGGATCCACAGAATTCAACAGCAACAAAGGAACTCGCTAACCCAGGTTTGGACAAGTGTTTCTGATTTAGCCTTTGAGTAGATGGATTCAGCTGACAGTACAAATGGAGATGGAGTGGGAAGCTGAAGTTTCGGCCACAGTCTGTGTGGAATGTGAGGCTGATGTCCTTGTGGAGCTGTGGCTCGCAGGCGGGTGGACACTGAGCTCCCTGTGACCCACAGTGGTCCTGTCGCTCACCCTGGATGGGCTGGGCACAATGACTTCTCCTTCTATTAAAAAAACCCAACAACAAAGCCAAGCCCAGCCCTCCAGCCGAGGAGGGATTGAAATAAACTTGGCAATAACGTTTTCTGATCGCTGCTCCATATAAATAAGACATACACAATTTTCTGCCCAATAAATCTGGTCTCCAGTGTGCCGTGCGTTGCGCGCCAGAAAGGCTGTAGATGTATTAGCATCACTTAAAGCACTCGCAAATCCTGGGCTTTTAAAACGGTTTTAGCCACCTTGTGGCAGGAGAGCACAGAGCAGAATTGTATTTGAGGGTCATTTCACAGGCTTCCACTACGCAGCTGAAAAGAGTTATCGATGGCACCCCCTTGCTGAATCACCAAGAAGAAGTTGCCTTTTCTCACTTAATCCAGTTTGACACCTCTTACCTTCACTAAACCACCTGAGAGGAAAAGAAAACCCACCAAAAACCAAACAACCCACCCAGGCTTATACTGGAGTATTAGCTGCCAGGACAAAACAAACCCATTCAGAAAGTACTTTCATGAAATATTCATACCAGAGTCATTAAAATTTAATGGCATGGGGAAGCATAAGTGAAATTTGTATGTCATCTCTGCAAACTATTTCTTTTAGCTATGAAAGATGACCTGCCAAGTCGCTTGTGGGATCAGTTACTAGTTGCTTCATCAGGCAAGATGCAAAGATCAGAAAACAGAGGAAGTGCTTCAGGATCACACAGGTAGGCATCGTTGGGTGAAAAGCGGCGCAGCACCAGTGCCAGCCAGGAGCCCGGCTTGTCACTCGGCATTAGCGCTGGTAGGGCGGCAGCACCGTATCCACGTCCACCCTCACCCACCAGTGGAGCACTGCCTCAGGGCTTTGGTTTTCCCTCTCGAGGCCCAACAGCTCCAGCATGGTGAGAGAGGGGTGGGTGGCCACGGGCCGGTTGCTGGCTCAGTCACCGTGCACTCACAGATGAAGCTGCAACCAGGCTCTTTGCTCCCAGGTTGTGCCCAAAACAAGACCTTGCTTCCCAAGCGGCAGCAGCAGCTTTGGCAAAACCCACCTTTTTTTTAAAGCACAATTCAGACAATTACAGGACCCTACAAGCTTCTTTCAAAAATAAAGCACAGCCCTGGAGCCGTGCATTACGCCGGCTCCAGGGCTGTTTGCAATCATGGTCGCAGTAGGTTTGGGAAAAAAAGTTTCAACAAAATAAAACCTAACTCAGAAAGTATCCATTTCTCTCACTCCATACAGTAACATTATTTTCCCTTGAGAAAAATTCTCTGCATTGGCTCTGTGACCAGATATAGTTACACATTAATTCTTCAGAAGTTTCTTAAAAACTGTAGGAAACAGGTGAAAAAACAAAATGCCTTGAACTTTAAACTTGAGCCCAGTCTGTTTGAATGAAGGGAGTTTTAAGGTCACTCTTCACTCAATGCTAACTTTCAAGAAGGACTAACATGCCAGAGAGGACTCCTGGGACCGCATCCTGTTGGTCCTTTGATGCTTTCATTTTGTTGCTTGCTATTTTCTTTATAGCACAGACAAGGGCTTCCTGCCTGGGCCGACCCCTTCCCAACCTTGCTGAATACCTCGGAAAAAGTTTATGGCAAGACACCTTTCTTACATTAACCACAGAGGCACCAGCGAAATGATGGCTCCTTTGAAATCAAGAGGTTATGGTCTCCTCGCAGCGGTCACCCGCCCCGAAACCGTGAGGTGCTGGTTTGTGAAAACAAACAAGAGTATTGGAGTAACCAGGGCCACGCTGGATGCTACCGGGCACTACCTGAAACTCCACTTAACCTCCTCTGCAGATTCTTTTCATTTCTTCCTTGGGCAGTTCACATCCCCAAACCAACAAATACTTCTGCGCTTAAACTGGAGTATCTTGTGAGTCTCTGCCAGGAGGCGGAGTGAGGATGCCCCTCCTTTGGACAGGCATCAATCACAGCACTGCTCACGTGCCTTGCACCCCTTTGTCATCACAGCAAACATTTGCCTTTCGTCTGTTTGAAAACATCCCACATCACTTTCAACTGTACTGCACAGGGAAAATTAATTAGATTAATTTTTATTACTTACAGAAAGAGTTGAATTCCCAAAGTGACTGTTAGAAGGTCTCAAAGTGACAATCAGATAAAAACACCACATGCAAAAAGATTCTGGGGATGGAATGCAGAAACACGCTGGACACAACATTAGACTGATTAACAGGCTAAATTTCTAGAGAGTGCAGAGATAGGAGGGGATTGCCAGCGCATCAGGACAGGAAAAGGTGGATGAAGAAGACAGAAGGTCAGTGGATTTGGACAAACTGAGTTGAGGGGAAGGAGGGGAAAGCTATCACCCCAAGAGAATATTATACTAGTGAGTATTGACTGTTTTGTCCTAATATTAAGTCACGTTGTATGAGTTTCACTAAAGTCTTGGGACCTCAGTTCAGAAACTTGTGGACTACAAAACTATTTAGAAAGAGCTCAGGGCAGAGCACTGAGTCCAGGACTGTTTTACGTGGGCCAAGAATGAACCAGCAGGAGCTTAAATAGGAGCTGATGAGATGGGGCATAATCACCTACAAATACAGGTAAAGGTTTTAAGAAGAGACAGTTGAGTTTCTGCATACATGAACACAAAGCCAGCCAAAATTTTTTGCACAGAATCATTAACATGGATAGGAACAACTTTCTAATTGTAAGAACAGACAGGCGTAAGAACATCAAATTTGTGGAACCCCAAAGAAGCTTGAGGGCCCAGTGCCCCCTATCTGAGGGTGGTCAAGAACAGATACCTTAGCATCAGAGTGCAAGAACAGGACAAGGCAACACCGCTGCATTTCCAGACTTGGGTCCAGACCCTCCCCAAGTCGAAGTGATGAGCACTGTGCTGTGTTAAAGCCTTTTCTTCCTGTGAGCTCTCACGCCTGTTTTTGTGTCAGCAATGGCAGAAGCAGCACAGAAGGCAGCCTCAGGCTGTGACTGCCCATGTGTGCATGAGGCCAGATTACTGTGGGGTCTTTCCCTGATGCCTGCTTGCTTCATCTTCCTGAGTCAAGGGGCTCTGTGCACCTCCTCAGTGCCACCAGATACTTTTCCAGTGCCTACTCTTTTGATGGCTGACAAGTCCACATATATTTAACAAATCAAAAAGCACTCTTTACTGGTTCTCCTATGGTTTTCTGACATAGGGAAACCAGAACTGAACTATTGGAGAATAGATAAACCATGAATTTATACAGGGATAGAAACCAGGTCTCTCCTGCTTTGTTCACGCTCCATTCTCCCAATGCCTTTTTGAGTATTAGTGAACAACACACGGATGCTTCAGAAGAACACAGCAATACCTCAAGACTCTTAGTCCTGAGTGCCAGGACTGAGGTGTGAAGTGTTTACTGAAAATCAATAAACAGTGTGGAAGCCTTGAAAAATGGAACTCTTGAAAATTTGTTCAAACTATCATGGATGCTACAGTTATTCTTGCCTTAGAGAAAGGCAAGAGACTAGATGGCTTCTCAGAATCCCACTCAAGCATGGTGGGTCCTTATGATGCAGTTTTAAGTACACGGCCATGAATGGAAATTATAGATACAAAAATATCTCGTCTTTGCACTCTTAGCATAGGTGCTTACACTGTTGTATCTACACAAAAGGAAGAAAAAAAACAACCCGCAAGGATGGAGCATAAGCTTTAAATGCCAGACTGCTGTTACAGGAAAAAAGTAGAAAAACAACTTTTGATAGGGCAGCCCTGCTATGCCACGGTGAATGTGAAGTGGTTTCGATCATTGAGATGCAGAACAGAGCCCAGAGTTTCAAACCGCCGACATCCTGAAACTCGGGACAGAGCCTGCAGCTTGGACGGGTTCCCTGCGAGGTCAGCACATTAATTTACATGCCAATACCCAGAGCGGTCAGTTCGCTGTTTTGGACCGAGAAGATCATCCCGGCCTGTGGAACACGGCAAACACTTTGAGTACCTAAGCATGGGAATGTGTTTTTCTACACTGAAAGGATGGTGAGAGAGAGAACGGGAAGAGAGAAAAGATGGGGTCTTGTGTGGGATCGTGAGGTGCCTTTCCACAAAGGAAATGAGGGAACAGCTGCACAATGATCCTCTGTGAGAAGGGGAGAGGTGCCCAGGTCATGGCACAGCACCGTCCCTTGGGAGTGCGACTGAGCCTGGGAGATGTTTATAAAGCCCCATCGTTGAGCAACAGCATCCTCCCACTGGCAGGGACCTGCGGCTCGGGAAGCCATCTTATGCCTTTGCTCCTGCTCTGTGGAGGTGCCACAGCAGGGGCTGCAGGCAGGATGAGCTCTGCCCAGGTGAGACCCAGTGGTGCCTCTCGGGCTTTGCTGGGTGGCTGGCTGGGAGGGCCAGAAGCTGGACATCCTGATGGAATAGCGGAGGCTGCTCCAGCCGGCGGCTCTATAGGCAGTAGCAGGATGTCTCCCTGGGATGAGTCAAGGTGCCAGAGCCCTGCAGCACCATGTGGAGAGGTCACTGCAACACGATGCTCCTCAAACCTTGCTAAAAACCAAATGAGAGCACAGATGTTCAGGGAACAAAATGCTCTCGGCTAAATGAGCCAAATAGAAAAGTCCAGGTATAAATCTGGGAACAGTGTCATATTACACTGCAGTATTTTTCCTCCAGAAATCACTACCTACTCCAGCATGGACTAGCTACTAAAACACAAACCTTTGACCAATGTGGCAGAAATGAAACATCACAAAAACTCAACACACTGTTTTTTTTCAACCTGTGATTCCCTGGGAAACTATGGGCTGCTTTAAAGGGTCAAAGAAAGGTAATTCATATGCATTTGCTGCATCCACATATACACACACAAGGATTTTCTGCACAGAGCCACGCTTTGCTTGTGAAGTGTTAGTGGCCAACAGAAAGGGAGAGGAAGGTTAAACCACCTGTACTGGAGGAGCCACCAGATCTAAACACAAACACAATTTTAAATATTCCACCAGAAAGGGTAAGGGTAGTGCGGGGTAATTGCCAAGAAGATTTGCTCTGAAGCAGGATCATACAAATTTTGTGAGGTTCAGAACAAGTAGTGGAAAATAAAGTATATCTATACACACAGAAGTTACACTAACAGTAGTGCTTTTTTATTTGTCTATATGCCACTAGGTAGCCATGGAAGGAGGAGAGGCCCTCCTTCACATTTAGAGGACCACAGCTGAGGTTACTAAAGGTGCACAGAAGCAAAAGTGGAGCACTTTTTTTTAAAGAAGGAAGGATTATACCATCCTTTCAGTCTATGAATCAAATTTGTGGAAAAGCATAATATTTAACATGGGACATACTGGTAACAAAATAAACCAGCTGAAGAGGCTGCCCAGGGAACTGGTGGAGTCACCGTCCCTGGAGGTATTTAAAAGATGTGCAGATGTGGTGCTCGGGGACATGGTTTAGTGATGGAGTTGGCAGTGCTGGGTTAATAGCTGGACTCGATCTTAAAGGTCTTTTTCCAAAAACTAAGTGATTTTCTGATTCTGTTCTAATCCACTAGTTATTTTATTTGTCTTACTGATTAAATGTATATGCAAGTCCTACGCTGATAAGCTACATGGGTAGTTTCATTTGATAAAAAGATTTTTAAAGTGAATTTCAGCTTGTAGCTTAATACGAGTCAGAAATAAAAACCCAATCCATATCTCAGCAATATATCTCTTCCATGATTTTCTAATATAATAAAAGTCAAGAAAATACAAACCAAAATAGGACATCAAATCAAAACTACAAAGAACCATAAACAGATGTATATAATTAACGTCAATCCCACCGAGGCATATCACTTCTCTTTAGAAATTAGTAACAAGTTTACTACAGAACAAGTAAGTCACAGATCATCACGAAAAGAGAATTAATGAGTTATTTCATCTGTCCTTGTCTTGATTTTTGCTAAGAATGACTTGCAAATTCCTGCAATGAAGTCTGAAACACATATCACATCCTTCTTCAGCAACCGGGAGTGCATCCTTATCCCAAAGTAAATACATTTACTGGCCTCCTACCTTCTACACAAAAAACCCACCATATTCTGGGGACATCCAAAAAAGCCTGAAATTTCACTTAGCGAGGCACTGGAGTAATTGTTTTCAAATCCAGAAAATGTACTGACCAAACTCAAATATCCTCCTGCCTGGTAGAGTCAAAGACAGGAAGACAAGAAATCTCCCATTTGCATGTGTCCTATAAAGGATGTGTGGAACTAAATGTTTACTTTTTGGTAAAGAGTGGTTTAGTCTCTGATGCAGAAACAGGTTCTGTAGTCTAATGCAAAATTTAACACAGGTCCGTAAGGTCTGTATTTACTGAAAAACGAGGGAAACCAGCTCCACAAGCCCTTAAATCTTCTCCTGGAGCCACAAGAGTCTCACAAGAATTACTGATGGAAATAATTCCCTATCTATACACAGACATTTGCAATTGCAGATAAAAGCTATTTTGGTTTTATGATGACATGTAGAATTTACTCTAATTCAAAGTCTCCTTGCCAGTGTCCAGAATGCCTGGAAGGAAGCTTTAATGAAGGATATCTTATAGCAGGGGTAAGGCTGTAACAGGAAGACATTACATAATATTCCTCTTAATTTATATGAGCCAATTATTTACAAATAAAATATTTACGTAAATGAAAATATCTTTATACATGCTCTGCAGCCTCTCTTCAGTGACCTTTGAGAAAGAATTTCTGTTAGTAACTTGATAAAGAAAGAAGAACAGAATTAAGTAGTGGAACTAAATGAGAAGGGGAGTAATATGCAGTGTGATTCTGAATGCAAAAAAGCCAGGCCAGTGTTATTAAACAACCTACTCTGACAAGGATAACACAGCGGACTTGGAGTCCATTATTTAATAAGCAGTGAAAATGTCTCCAGACCAAGTCATATGGAAGAACTGTCTATGAACAAGGAGTAAGTTAAGGGAAGATTATAATGGACTATATTAAAATAAGAAGTAATAAGCACAGACAAAATTTACCAGTCATATTCCTCAGGAATCAATGTTGTTTTATTTCTTAGTGATCTTACTGCAGCAAGTAGCTGTGTGCCTACCACATCTGTGTGTGCTGTATCCAGAAGAGCATCAGATCATGCTAATGGCTCTATGAGATGGCCTAAGAACTGTGTAATTGAAGCAAAATGGCTGTTAATAATAGTGCAAGAACATATGCTTGGGGACCACAGACAAGAGCTGGGGACTCATCATTTGAAGGCAATAAAAGAATCAGAATCTCTCCAATTGGAAGGGACACCTAAGAACCATGAAGTCCAATTCCCTGCTCCTCACAGGACTGCCTGAAGCTAACCCATGTGACAAGGAGTGTTGCTCAGGCTCTCCTCGATCTCTGACAGGCTTGGTGCCACGACCACTTCCCTGGGGAGCGTGTTCCAGTGACCAGTCACCCTCTCAGTGAAGAACCTTTTCCTAATGCCCAATCTGAACTGCCCCTGCTTCATCCCATTTCCTCGTAGCCTATCTCTGGTCACCAGAGAGGAGATCAGCACCTGCCCTCCACTGCCCGCCTTGAGGAAGCTGTCAGCTGTGATGAGGTCCCCCCCTCACCCTTCTCTTCTCCAAGCTGAAGAAGTCAAGTGACTTCAGCCACTCCTTGTAAGTCTTGCCCTTGAGGCCTTTCACCACCCTGGTCACCCTGCTCTGGACACACTCTAATGGCTTTTGGGAAGGATTTTACTTCTACAAACCAGGTGGTTTCCATCTGTGATACATTTCTGCATCATGACAGCATAAAGGCAACTGAAAAGGACTTTTAAAAATTTTTTAAAATAAAATTAGCATTCTAGAGACATAAGTCTTCCAAGTTACTTTGTGTGCACATCAGAGGAAACTCACATACCTTAAGGCATTGAAATATCTAGGAGAGTGTCCAACTACATCTACCCATCAATCTAGACTTTGTGCTGAGAAAAGCGGCATGAATTAGGCAATATTACAATATAAAATGTTCTGAACGCCTCAAGCTACATCTGAAGATGTAGCCAATTTAGGACTGGAGCAGGTCCCAAGCAAAGGTGATTAAGCCTCAACTATAAATCAGCATATCCTCCAACTAGCTTTAGTATCTCCGCACAACAGCCTCCTCGCACACTCCAAACACGGGCCAAAATTATGAGGAAAGATGATGGCTAAACTGGCTACATTAGCTGTCAACAGAGCAGACCAAAGGGGATGCACAGATCTCAGCGTGGAAAGGGAAACTGCCATTGTCCCCTGTCCATGCCATGGGACATGAGGCAGAAGTGACAATGGATCACTATATTCCTGCTTTCTCAGGATATGCTGTGGAAATAAGAAAACAATTCACACCTGCTGCTATTTTACTGGGATCCCACCTGTCCAAATAGGTCCCAAATATCCAGTAGTATGTAGAGTATCCTCCAATTCACTTCCCCAAGCTTTACTTTTTCAAATTTCAGTGTGAGTTAACAGGGTAAGTAGGACAGGAACAGCAAGTCCCAAGACTTCTCTATCCTTCTAAGTGAAAAGTTTCCTCTTGCACTGGGATCAGCAGACATTTTCAACACACATCTCTCAGCACAAACTGATACACAATATAAAACCAACTGCTCTTCCTGTCAGCAACTTTGCTCCTACTAAAATAAATTTACAAGCACCACTTACAACTTATCTTTATACCACAACTAAAGAGAACAGCCTCCAGTAAATACCATCAGCACCACACTTTTACAAACAGTCTGCTTCCACTGAAAGGTCTTGGCTCATAGCAAATACAGCCAGGGAGTTTCAAGAAGTAGTTCTGGATGAACACTGGTACACCCTCACACCAAATGCATTTGACAATGAGAAGCTGAAATAAGAAGGGATGATTTAATCAAGTATCGTATTTTTGGAGTTAAAATGATGCTACCTGAAAAATATTAAAGATAAGCATTATTCACACAATACTGACAATGCACAAAACATTATTAAATAACTTCTTAGTCCAACTTGGCCATAGAAAGTTCATTTCAGCTCTTGCACAAATCAATCACTGTCCTCCCAGCGCCACTCTCCCCACCCCAATACTGTGCAGTACAGCAGACTCGGGCAACTCCCAATGCCCACACACAGGAATAATGTTATTATTCTGCATAGCATTTCTCCCAGCCTTGACAGTATCTAGGGACAACTGGAAACCTCAGTTAATTTCACTTCTACATTCCTTAAGCAAACACTCACTTAGTGATGCTAATTAACTGAGGAAAAATTAAATAATATAATTAGAGAGCCAGATGTAAATCAAGAAACAGTATATTACTTAAAACACGGAAAGAAGAGAAACCATACGACATTTTAATTTTGTCTTTTCGATATGACTTTAAAAGACTGGTAACGATCAAATAACTTCTGACTTTCAGTACACGAACATTTCTTTCAAAGTAGATCAATTATTGTCAAATTACAAACCCTCACTAGCTCACCGTTTACCCCACAATAACTATCAATTAGTAAAGGCATGCTTCTGAATACGTAATGCATTACATTTTTTACTTTCAACACCTGGTGTCACCAGAATAACACCATATATTTCCACAACGCTCTGCAGTGATGTGCGTGCGTGCGCTTTGATTTTAGGGCAGCAATACTTCAAAGGAACTGGATCCACAGAAAATTATGGCAAGCAGTGCACACAGATTATTTTTTAGGTTAATTGATACATTATCAGTTAACTGACCATGGCAGGTCATTTCAAAAATGAGGCTCAAGGTGTCTAAAAGCCTTCATCCCTTAGACAAGGTCAAAAAAGGCCTGAACAAAGTGAAAATTTTGCTGTATTTCAGTATTTCAGGCAAGCTAAATCCTAAAGCTTTTTTTGCAAAAAGGCTTTAACTGGTGATTTCTGCTACACCAGAATTTTTCTAATTGCAATCAATTTTTGTAGGGGCTAATCACCACCTTTCTGTCCAGTCTAGGGCTGTATTAATTGGTTATGATTACAGTTCCACTGAGAATAGACAGAGGGGAGAGATTTTGATTGATTATTGCTTGGAGGTCCTTGGATCCCCAAGACACTAAAGAAAAAGTTAAATATCAAAGAAGATTTAATTAATTTCAGTCTCTCCTTCTTTCCACTCTATCAGCAAAACAGAGACGATAAAAAATTGACAAATTAAAGGAAAATGAAAAGAGTCAGAACTGGTGACCCCGTATTTTTTTAATGAGAAAGTACATGCATTTATTTGCTCTAATCTTTAGATAATGGGCATAAGAGAATGAAAACTTTCTCAGCTTTTGATGCTTATTCCAAAGCCCAAATGGAGTTATGGCTGGCAGTTAGATTAACTGCTCTAAGATTTAAGCTGTGTTATGTTTTTCTTTTAATATAGCATTTCAAATAAATCAGTAAAAGAATCCTGAACTCTTGGGGGAAAAAAAAAAAAAGTCCTAAGCTTGTTATACAAGAAAGAAAGAAAATACTGTATTATAACATACAAATGCAGTACTTCAGAATCAAAAAGGTTTAGGAGTCTCTATTTTAGAAGAAAATTCTGTATCAGAAAACAAAGGAAGATGTGATCAAGATAATTGTAATTAATTTTGTAAAAACATACTCAGACTGAGACTTCCCTTCCACTAACTATGCATGGGTTTCCTGCAGCAGACTTTCCAGAAGTCATATTGTCTTTCAATAGTTTTTCAGTTAAGACAGAAGCACTTCCATAGGTTCAAGTTTTCAGGTTTTAGTGCAATCACTGTGGATTTTAAAGCTAGAACAGAAAGGCTAAACCGGATACAGGAATTATTTTCAGGTGAGTGCATATCTAGGATCCATAGACAATGTTTGGAGGAAATTCCTATGTGCCTGCAAGGCATTTACTACCTCTAAACTGATCTGTGGGTTCACCTTTTTAATGACAGACTTCCAAATCCCCTAAAAGGAAGATAGGCAAGCAATATAACCTTGAATAATGGTATCAAATAACATCAACCCATATAAAGAATAAAACAATCATGGAAAAAAACTTTAGCCTGAGAAAAGGGATGCAAGTCATTAAGAAAAAGCAGCTCTTCTTCTAATGCTTGATTTAAACAGATGTTAACATAAATTAGTAATTTTTAAAAGAGGCAGCTTAAGTCTGGTGGGTTAACTGAGTTAGACAGGTTTTACATGCAGGTTTTGTTTATTATAACACCACCACTTGTTCTCTTCAGCATTTCAAAACAAAAACCCCCCAAACAAAAAAAACCCACAAACCAACATCACCAAAACCAAACACGAGTAGTTTTCTGTAAAACAAGGTGTCAATTATTTTAGGACTCCCTAGCCCCTTATCCCTTTTTAAAAGGGAAAAAAAATAATAATACAAAAAAAGTTCTTAGAGGACCCTTTTCTCCCAAAAGACACAAGTATTCAGTGGTCACTGATTCAGAGCGTGCTTACAAGCACAGGAGCAGAAGGACAACTGGTAAAGTAATATACAGGTCACAAAGGTTTATCTGGGGCTGCTCAGCAGAGTGGCTTGATGTGTCCTCCACCTCCTCCTCAGTGAGAGGGTGAAGCTGATGAGCAAAAGACTGCCCAGGCAGACCTAGGGGACACCACTTGGACGGAGATACCCACTATTTCCAATGTCAGTTCCCATGGAAGAAAGAAGGGATGCAGACCTTTTACTAATAAAACTAATATTAGAAGGCGCACAGAGGCAGTTTCCCATCTCTACCGCTGGTAAGATGTGCAGGTGCTGAAAAGAAATCATCTGTCTTGATCCATACTAGTCAGTTTGTCTTGACCTTGGCAGAACTTTTGACAGTGATATCACTCATGACATTCCCACAAGCAAGCTAGAAAAACATGATTTAACGAGAACTGTTGCTCTTTAGATAAAAAGGAAAAAACCCCAAACTGCTGGAAAGACTGCTTAATATTTATCAGAGGTTCATCTCAAACGGGACACATGCTCAGAGTTTGTTATGTTCATTCCAGTAGCACCGAAGCAGCAGTAATGAACACGCTGAACGAGGTGAAAGATGCAGGTAACACCCTGACTCCCAGGGCTGTGCTCAAGGCTAATCAGACAGTCACAAGCCCCTGCAAAATTCCTGCCCTGCAGCAGCCGTTCAGGTAAGGCCAGAACAAACTTCTAAGATTAAGCCAGGAATAATCAACTGCATAAACAAAATCTGGGGAAAGATCAGTGTAACAGCATTTCTGCAGAAAGAAATTTAACAGTTACAATGATCATGAACTCAACATGAGTCAACAATGTGGTAGGGCTGGAAAAAATATCCTGCTGTAGTCCATCCAGAAATTGAGTAGTATGCCCAGCTTTGAGCACTGCATGTAAAGAAGTGTGATCAGCTGCACAGAGAGAGCAATCACGACTCAGGAAACCAAAACCTACAGAAGAAAACAACAAAAATAAAGAGCCTGCACTGTGATCACTTCTTTTAGCGAAAACAGGGTCCCGCCTTTAAGAATATGAAAGCATACTGGAAGAGAGAGAGGCTGTAAGCATTTTTGCACATCTACTTTGACAGAAGATCCAAAATAAGCTCAAATTCTGAAGATGGACATTAGGAAGACTATCCACCTCCTGATAAGCAGGGTGCCTAGGAAGAGTGTAGGTATCTAGGAAGGTGAGGAATCCTTTGCTACTGTCTATCCTCAACAGCAGGACAGCAAACCTCTATCAGAAATAACACTGCTGCTGCCAAACTTGCCTTTTGCCAAGGAACTAGATGAGACAATCTCTTAGCTCTCCTTTAAAAATAAACATAAAAGGCAGTTTGATTCATATGCTATGCATGGAAAGGAACACTGGACTCATGGAGACTGCAAGAGACCAATTCTGAAGTCTGGTCATTAGATTCCCACTACCTTAAGGAGAGGTTTCTAGTCTAGATCCCACTCCGTGCCTCTTTATAGATGGTACACTATGCAATTACTTGAATTTTTAGATTTACTTTCCCAAATAGCAATAACCCTGAAAAGCAAATGAAACGTTGGATTCCCACCCATTCTTACTCCATGCAGTGGTTCCCAAGCACACCCAGAGAGATAATCCTGAGGTGCTACACGGAGCACTTTCTGACCCCATGAATCTTTCTGCACTGATGATCAACAGCAAAAGGCCAAGCAAGACCAAATGGGACACGGGTTAGAGCCCTTGGGACAAAGAGCATGAATCTAAGTTTTCTACTTCCTAGGAGATCACAGAATCATAGAATAGGCTGAGTTGGAAGAGGCTGATCAGGATCCTCGAGTCCAACTCCTGGCCCCGCACAGGACACCCCAAGAATCACACCATGTGCCTGAGAGCTTTACCCAAATGCTTCTTGAACTCAGATAGGCCAAAGACTGTTGTTAGTCCTGCAGCGGGATTTGGTTGGGTCTCGCACAGGCAGGGTGTGACTGGCTCAAAGGCAGTGCCAGCCCAGCCATACATCTTTGGCTGATAAAAGCACCGAAAGAAGGCAAAGTGCCAGAACCACCAAAGCCTCTGACACCATGGCCTCAAGAACAGGTGCACAGCTCACTGGTACCATTCCCACTCTGAAGCTTCTGCTCCCCACGTAGAAAGCTATGCACACTTGTGCCCTTCAGGCTTCCAAGACAGCCATCCTAGTTTACATATTGTACTTAAAGGCCACTACAAATCTGAATCTACAAAATAACCCTTCTCTTGGTTGCGTCTATTTTTCATTTCAAAAACTGTTTTAAGATCACAGATACGAGACCTTTTAATCCCAAGGAGTTCTGAAATAACTGCTATTTAACAAAGATCTTAAACATATAAATTACATTTTGCTTATAGGCATATAGGTTTTATTTGTTCTATTGATAGCATGCTGGTGAGATGCATCACTTGGACATGGAACCATTAAAAATCTATACCCTCATGCAGTTTTCCTCTAAGCTGCTGATGTGGCGACTGCAGGAAAGATACACTGCTATTTTTCTAGACATACAGTAAACAATCTTACACACACATTTGTTCACCCACTGCATATGTGATTTACAGGTAAATTGCTGCACGTGCATATGAGCGTAATCCACAGCAATGTCACAGGTTTTATCAAAAAGAACAATGTAAGATAGTACATGTTTCTTAGACAGTGAAGTGATTGTATTGTGGTAGCTTAGAAAACGTGCTACAAAAGTTGCATCTGCAGCAGCTTTGCCCACAACACAGAAATAATGAGAGTTGGGACCCAAGCAGAGCTGTCTAAGTAAACAGTAAAGTTGTGCGTGCTGTTAATACTGCAGAGCGTTTACAGATCACAAAACTAGATGATTACTGGGGAGTTTATTCCCATTAAGAGATAAAAATCATCAATCTTAAGAGTGACTGCGCCACTGACACTGAAAATATTTCCTAACGCTTTTCCCTAATTAAACTCCTGAAGTATCGCTACTACCTGAAGTCAAAATCCAGCTGATAATGTAGTTGTGCTGATAGTTTATGGGCTGGCATAGAGAACCACAGAGGGGTGGGGCAGATGTCAAATAAATAATCCATCCCATGTATTATCTCAAAAATTAGCCCAACAGATTAAGTTTTGACCTATCTAATGTCAAACCAAATTACCTGATGTGGCAGCAGGGTCATAAAAGACAAATTATCCTAAAGGCAATATCATCTGTTCTTTCCTTCTAGTATCATGCCTACCAGGTCTGGTGTCTGCTGCACCACTCTCCAGACCCTGCTTAAAATCTGGTTGCAACAACACTGATGGTCAATCTCAAAATCTCCCCAAAAAAACACCCCAAAACCAATCAAAACGTTTGACAAACCTAGAACTGAAAGGTCGGTCATGGACTTAATAATTCTCTCAGTCTGTTGTAAGATTGAGAGCACAAAGTTATATCAAAAGACTAACTACAGTTAACAAAATTCAAAACTGAAATGGTGATCCATTGATCATGTCAATGAATAAACACTTCCTGTGCTCACAATAAGACTGCAATAATAATAAACCTCTGCTAAAGACAGCTAAAATACAGAGCCTGATTTGAGTTTCCACCTAAACCAATACTGAAGCAGAAGTTACAGGTAAGACGTATAGACTACAATCTGACAAATTAAAGAGATTAAATCATTGCTTTGTTATACAGAAATTTGGAGGGAAAATTTTAAGTTCATCCTGTACAAAATTAAAGATACTTGATGTCCTCCATTAATATAGTAAACTGTCACTAAGCATACTTAATTAAAAGATATAATAACTACTAGCAGTAAAAGAACAGACTAGATGAACAGATGGATCCAGATATATTTTGACCTAAATTTCTTGATATTTTGACAAGATAAATAAAGGTAAATATAAACAAGAAGAGGAGAGAGAGGAATAACCAGCCCGTCAGCATATTTCAGTACGGAGCCTCATACTAGAAAGATGAAAAAAACACTATCAAATCCTTTTCTTTCTCTGCTCACCTGCTTGTCTTCTCAAAGATGCTTTGTTTCTGTTAAGCAGGTCTCCTGAAGCTTCCCATAACCACATACATATTTGCATTACTGAGACATTTATTATGCCTGGAACCCAAATCACAAAATAAGGCCCATTGCCTTAGGACAGTTTAATCAAAAGAAATAAAACATTAACCTGTAATATAATTAAAATATCTTAAATGATGATTTTGTTTTATGCTCACTCTCTCTTGAATTGGACCCCTGCTAGAGATAACAGTTAAGAGAACTGTTTCTATCTACAGAGTCCACAGAAGGCAGAGATTCTTCTTTCTGAGCCCTTCCTATCACCTTCCCTTTGGGCGCTCTCTCCAACCAGACAGTTCCTAAGTATGTAACTTTGTGTTACTTATCATGTTTGAAATGAGCTTCAGAAAGCTTCAGTAAGATTTGGCCTGTGGCTGGATTCACATTCTGAAAGTTTTCATAGCAGGTATATTTGAACTACATCACAGCAAGGACTGCAGCCTTGGAGCAGGTTAGTGGTTTGACGTGTGAAATGTGTATGTGCATGGTAAGCATCCTGCTGGGATTTATTCCCTACGTAATTTTCAGCTAAGGCAAAATCGAGCCTAGGGCTCCACTCCATAAACTGTGTTGAAACATCCCTCTCCATTCATATAGTTTTCTCAGTTATTTATACATTTTAGTAATATAGTGCAGGCTCAGTGCAATCTCATCTAAATTTAATTTAGTTGCTTTCCTATGCCCACAGCCCAGCCTAATACTGACCAAGCATGATCTCCACACCTCACAAGCAGCACCCGACTTTCGAAGCACGGCTTCACAGTACATGATGCCACACGCCATACATGTGCTGTACTCCATCTCTCTCAGTGAAAACATTCTGGAACACTGAGCTCAGATTCCTACTTAATCATTCCACAGAAAATCTAAGTTTTGATGGCTTCACTAAAAACTGCCTCAAAGATGATCAACAGCAATTGATACACACTCAAACATATGTGAAAGATGACATTCATTCCGAGATTATGTCTGCTACACAGTAATTTTTTCCCCTCACTTTCCTAGCCTCTGTAGGCTTGTCCCATCCTCTTCAGAGTTCTTATTTTGCCAGAAATAAGTTTGGGCCTAAGGTGTTCTTCAAGCCACAGTTTCCCTTGAGCACCTGTGCGGGTATGCATTCAGAGGAGTAAGGAACTCTAATACCTATTTATCCTCCTTCTATTCCTGTCAGTAAATCCAAGACCATCACATCTCAGCTGACAATCATTGCAAGTATATTTTTATTTCATCCCTCATCTGATCATCTGCACTCGACTGCTACTGCTTAAAACTCTTTTCTTCAGTTGTCTTCAGCTCTTCCACCCACATATTGCGGTGAGTTTCTCTCTCAACATGTCCTATTGTGAGCTTAAAATCTGATCTCGAAGACAGAAAATCTGAATCTGCCAAATTTTCTCTTACATTTGTTACTATGGATGCTTATGTTATTAAGCTCCTTCTCTAGGCTCTAGACTCCCTAACATTTCTCCTCTTTTCCCATGAGCTTTTTCACAAAACCCATGAAGGAATTCCTTTTTTTTTTGAAACACTAACAAGAATCTGCTGCCTCATCGTCTGATAGTGTCATCTCAGTCCAGGTGAGCTGGGTAGGGTAAATACCCACAATGAGTGCGTATTCCAGCACTCATTCCACATATTGCCATCATACAGTTTTTGTAATCCCTTGAGCACAGGAAAATACATAAAAACAGAGGCCAAAAGAAGGTCATCACAAAAGGGAGGCAAGAGTTATGCAGGAGGACACTAGGCCTACCTATCATTCAAAACCACTGCAAACACCATTCCTCCAACAGAAAACCAGAACAAAACCCTTATTTCTCACTCACTACTTACAGTCTCACTTCCAAGATCATTTTTCTCAGCAATGTTTTGGAGAAAATTGGTTTGCTTCTATTTTCCTTCAAGCTTTCAGTATTGCTGTATATGTGGACTGTGCCTCTCCTGATGGGAAATAATCTAACCTGTTACCTTTGATTTCTACAGAAATTCACACATTCTGAGATCCAACCAAGAATGAAACTGTTGTTTACAGAACCTGCGGTGGATAGAACTGTCCACAGACAATTAAATCACATACCGATTTCAGTGGTAAAATTCAGTGTCCATACCCTAGCCTAGTTTAATGTGCAAATTAAACAACAAACTCTTGGGTTCAATTAAAAGAATTCAGAAAGAATGCTATTAATAGCCTCTGATGAGCCAGAGGGTAGCATTCACCTTGCTTTAATTTCCTACAGTTCAGAATCTAGGCTGGTCACTCAGGCTTCACCAGTTGGCGTAAAGAGATGTGAGCTGCATCTCTTGTCAGCAACTACAAATGAAACTCACATTTCAAATGCCAAGCCTGTCATCTAAGAAAGTAAACTAAAGAAGGGGGCAGCACTGAGGTACAAACTCATGATTCTTATCAGTGCTGTGTGTCAGTAGAAACAATAAAACCTTAGTTATTGAAAGTCCTGTATACAAACTGGCCTGCCCACCAGAAGGCAAAATGTATTCACTGACATATTTCACTAGATGTGTAGACAACATTTAGTCCCTGAGATGCAAAGGTGGCAGCAGAGGTACAGACTGAAAACCAGGATATCACAGAATGGGTCAAGTTGGAAGAGACCACAGTGGGTTACCAGGTCTCACCTCCCTGCTCAAGAGGGTTATCATCCTAGGGCACATTTTACAGGACTGCAACCTGATAGTTTTTAGGTATCCCCAATGAGGGAGACCCCACAACCTCTCTGGTCAGTCTGTTCCAGTGCTCTGTCACCTGCACAATAAAGAAGTTCTGCCTCATGTTAGGTGGAACTTCCTGTGCATCAGTCCCTGCCCGCTGCCTCCCATCCTACTGCTCAGCACCACCGAGCAGAGCCTGGCTCCATCCTTTTGGCACCTCCCTTCAATACTTACAGACATTGATGAGGTCCTCTCTTAGATGTCTCTTCTCTGGGCTAAACAGGCCCAGATACGGAGAGATACAAGAGAGAAAATATAAAAGATTTGAGTCCAAATCAGGTGTAAAAAAATATTTTGGAGAAGAGAGAAGTCTTTTATACTAACGTTCCAAAGGGCTACTGAAATTGTGCATGATACTTTTACCAGAAAGTAACACAATGCCAACAAACGTTCCAGACACTCGTGGAATATTAAGTAAACAGCAAGACTTCTAGACGTGTGATGAGAAATGACTATCTGCATCTGCTTCCTCACTAAAAGGAAAGCTACAACCCTGACTGCTGCTGGAGCCAAGACTCAGCCAGTACTTGCCTTGTGAAAAGCAGCTCAGGAAACAGCCAGTTCAACTTGAGAAGAGATGGCTTTCGAGTGACCTAATAGCAGTCTTCCCATAGCTGTGAGGAGGTTGTCCAGCAAACACAGCCAGGCTCTTCACAGCAGTGCATGTCAGAGTTAAAAAGCAATAGGTATAAACCAAAATAAGAGAGGCCCCAACTTGATTCAAGGAAAAGGGCTCTCATGATACAGACAAAAATTGAAGCAAGCTGCCCAGAGGGGCTGTATAGTCTCTATCCCTATAGGTTTTCAAAACATGTTGGATAAAACACGGAGCAACCCGGTCTGGCCACACAGACGACCCTGCTTTGAATAAAGAGGTTGGACAAGTGACTCCCCAGGTCCCTTCCAACCCGAATTTTACTGTGATAAAATTTGTGGGCTGCATCAGGCTAGACAAAATGAGGGGAGAGAAAGAAGATAAAGAGACTTGCAGTTGCTCTGTATTATTTGATAGCACGTATTTTTCAAATTGCAGCACTGTTCTAAGACAGACACACAGCTGAAGCCTGGCACAGGCAGGGTGATCTCCCTTTCAGTTAGTAGCGACCCACAGCACTGGGAAAAAAGCAATGCTTGAGGGAAAGGATGAGAAAAAGCAATTCTAAAGTGACCAAGAACTTCTGTCAGAAAGTCAGCAATACAATGGTAACTCTGGCTGTTAGTAAAGGTCATGAGCAATTACAGTCAAAATGCTGCAGAGAGAGGTGGTTATGTAGGCAATTCCAAAGGAAAAGAGGTGACTTGTAAGACAGGGAAATCAGGAGTGACAGTGATATCGAATACGTTTTCTCAAGATGTTAAGAGCAAATAGCTGACACAGAGAAATCACAGTGGCCAAGAATCTTAATGTAAAGGCCATTCTTGAACAACACTATAATGGTAAATCAATAGAACATGATATTATCCTGGTAGTCTGTCCTTCTTTAACATTAATTGGAAGCGGGGAAAAGAGAGATGTATTTGACATGGTCCATAAAATGTAATTAAACCTTTGGAGTGAAAAAGAGCAGAAAATTCTGGATAGCTACAGATTTTGGGTTAAGAACGGTGATTTACGACTGCCTGAATAGTTCAATTTCTAAAGAAAAAAGGTATTAAACATCCTCTTTAGAGAGACAGATTGAAAAGGGTATTACATTTGCTAACTCAATGACATGACTGGGTCCATCCATTTCCCCTGTCTCTTACTCAATTATCTATGTAATACTTACCCCTTCTGTCAGAATACTGCAAAAGATCTATGAAAAATGACATAACAAAAGGTAGCATCAGTTCATGTTGAAAATGAGTTGTTACAGCACATGCTCTCTTAAGCAGTTCATGTCACTTATAATGTCATTCAAATTTCACATTCAATTCTACTTAAATCAAGAGAGTTACGAAAACTGTTTGACCAGGTTCAAGTTCAAAGAACTTTTAGAGTGTGAGAAACATACAAGAAGACTTGAATATGCATAGAAAGTGCACTGCTCCGAAAATGAAATGACAAAGACTACAGTAAAATGTAGTGTTTTTATTTTCTACCAACAGTAACTATTAATAGCGTTCACGATTACACAGAAAAATAATTTGGCTAATCCATTAGAGAGTAAAAGTGTACCAGAGCTAGTAGCAGAAGGCAAATGCCACAACGTACCCCTGGAAATTACTCTTTCACTTCATGACACCCCCACGACTATACCTTTGTGCCTGTACCTACACTTGCACAGTCACAGCGTAGATCAGGCAGTCACATAACCTCGTTTCCCTGAAGTTCCCCAAGAACAAACACAGCCACAGGAACAAGAGAAGCAGAACTGGCAAAAACTGTGGTTACAGGAGCAGTCAGACGAAAGTAATTTTCAAGAGGAAACTTCCTTTAAAATAGACAGTTGGGTTACTATTGGGAATTAAGAGAATGTATAGAGAGACTTGGAGGAACGTTGGTTGGATGGGACCTTTGAAGGTCACCTAGCCCAGCCTCCCACTCAGAGCAGGGCTAAAGCCAATGCTAGATGACACTTTCCAAGGGAAGAGGCTCTGCTCAGCAGAACAGTGGGTGGCAGAGACAGCGGGATGCGTGGTGCAAACCAGGCCTGGCTTGTGCCCTCTACTCTCTGGAGGCACCTAGATTTCCATGTCAAACATCAGCCAAGGAAAGCATGAACTGACATGGCGAGCCTTTCTAAAGGATAAAAAGGAGACGCTGCAGTAAATAAAGCACTCCAAGCAATAGTTCTACTCCGAATGATAAGAGAAAACGAGCAACAGAAAACTCTAATCACATGTATAAAGTCACCAGAAAGAAAAGGTATAAGGAGTACATGACATGACACGTACCAACAACATGACACACTCTCTTCCGTGATGAAGCGGAGCTCGGTTCAACGTTCCAGTGGTCTCAAAACAAACTCATGAACAAGCTCAAAGAAACTTGCTTGCAAAGCTGATGGCAGAAAACCACACTAATTTGGAAAGTGAGGAGCAAACAGGCTGCAAGAACGCAAGGAAAATGAAGTGTGACGCACAGATCAGGTAGTTAATATTTGTCAGCAGTTGGGTGCAGATTTAAAAACATTAGCAATGCATGGGAAGGTCATTTTTTGTTTTGTTTAACATGTAACATCCTTGAAAACTCAGATTTTGAGACCGACAGTAAAAGAGACATCTGTTCTGTTTAGCTTTTATTTCACCATGACAGGAGAAAGCTGTTCTACACTTAGGTAACAAGACATGTTACTGTTCGTATGACTTTGACAGCTATGATGGATCGAGGGCAGGAGAGGAATGCCAGCTAAAGATAAGTATCTTTTAGAGACAGTCTAGGTTTCTAAGGCTTTTCTCAAGAGGAGGGGAGAAGAATGATGAAAATTTGCCTATTTTTTGTTCAGAGATGTGAATTTTAAAGCCTCTCTTAATGGCCTTTGTCACACAATCAACAACTTTAATTGTCAAGAAATTGTTTTTCCAGGTTGACTGCCTGCTTAAACTAGAGATATATAAAACAAGTCCACTCCTCACAACAGTTCTACATGAAACACCTTGGTCATGGAGATATTTACAGTTGTGCCTCTGTATGTTAATCTCTATAGAAGTTGCTACCTTGATCTTTTCAAAGCATGACAAGAATTACAGAAGCAGCAAATTAAAAAATTCCTGAAGCAAAAAATGAGGAAGTTAATTGTCTGGAATTAACACAGATATAACTAAATGAACCTTAACCCAAAACCAAAAGACTTATGTAACTCTATAATGAAAAACGATACAGAAAAGGTGGGAGATGAAAGTATAACAAAATGAAATGTCGAGGAGGATTTAAAAAAAAAAAAAGACCCCCCAAACATTCTGGTCCAAGCAATACAGGCAAAAAGATAAGTGCTCTGAAATGTTATCTTGTAGGGATACACAGTCATGGAATGGTTTGGGTTGGAAGGGACCTTAAATCATCTATTTTCAACCCCCAGCGTGGGCAGGGGCACCTTCCTCTCAACTCTGCATCTATGATACCTGAACTATTTCTTTTCCTTTCTCTTTTCCCTCTAGTTTAGCTATTGGCTCTTCAAGTACACGTCACTAACCCATTACAAGGGCAAAGGTATGCTACTAAAAGGAATATATGGATCATAATGAACACTTCTGTTTGGAGGATGCGCCTGAGCACCTGAAGAATGCAAGGTGATCACCCCCTTGGCCGGTCCAGCGCCAAGGACAGCTCTCCCTGCACTCGGCTGTATCACCGACGGGCCGCCCCTCGCACACTGAGGCGGTGCTGTGCCCTTGTCCCTCGGGCACCCCTGTCCCGGCC